>ML812840.1:203524-215792 GCA_009831015.1 Picea engelmannii
GTGCAAGTGATGTAAGTAGTTGGATCTATGTGATCGAGTTAGCTATGTGCATACTGTGTGTTGAGAACTTGCAGAGCTAAGTGAAAGTGATTGTAAGAAGGCTCTGTGTTGTACCAAGCTTGGGGAAGGAGGATCTAGTGAGGTGCACATAGATCTCTTGTCCTATGCAAAGTTGGTTTTGAGGCTCTATGCATGTAAGGATATTGATAGAAGATAATAAATAAGACGAAGAGTTGGTGGACGTAGCCCCACACTGGGGTGAACCACGTATATCATGTGGTATGGTTGCTTTGTGTGACTGATGTGACTTATGCTTTGTGTTGTGATCTTTATGTATGTTAAAAGCAATTGATGTGGTAGCTTAGTGCTTAATGATATGAATGAATGCTAGATCTGATCTATTTCTATGTGTTAAGTGCTTAGTTATGATAGATCTTGTTGAATATTGGGTTGCTCTGTAATTAGGGTTTCTTCCTGCGATGTGAATAAGGGTTCAATATTAATGAATGTTAACTGCTAAGTGATCTGTTAAGTATTGTGATCACATATCTATGTCCCAGCTAGGTTGTAGACACTTGAGTCCTACAACCACCCCTACCTCTACCTCAGGTGAGACTTCATCTACTTCCCAGGTGTCGTCGAAAGGGTCAGTAGTTAGGGTTTTTTTGGTGCATTGTTGAAGCGTTGAACCTTGGGTTTGCCCCTGTGCCAAAAAATGGTTATGTTGTCGGGATCTGAAACTGTGATTGTCGGGACCTAAAACTGTGATTGTTGGGAACTGAAGAAAAGAAAGCTCTGGCGTAGATCTGTTGCTGTAGTGCATAGTATCCTACTTGACCTGTGAATATTTTGCTAAGAAAAGAAGTGACTCATATCTGAAGAAAAGAGGTAAGATCTTAAATATTTGTGCTATGATAAAGGTAAGATAAGTCAAAATTTTTATTTTGAAAGAATGGATCTAGATATGTTTGATAGATTTTGTCCTAGTCTGAAAACTAGGGCACAACTAGAAGAAAGAATATGTGAAATGAATAGATCTGAGAGAAATAGTGAAAGATATGTTATTCCTATGCATAGAAAGAATGTTTGGAATAACAAATGGATGCAAGACCCTAGAAATAATTTTTCAAAGGTTCATCACTGTGATACCAGTGCGCAATACAGGAAAGGTTGGGGATCATTTAAGAGAAAGAGAGGATTGACCCTTTGCTATAGTTGTTGAAAACTGGGACATCTTACTAAGGAATGCCCTGGTAGAAATTATATTTGTCTTTGTTGTAAAGTTGTTGATCATGAAGTGTTGGATTTCCCCAGAATGATTGCTAAAGTTGAACACATGAACCTAAGACAAGAAAACCATAAGGATAATAATATGCTAGAACACCAGAAGGAATTAGAGACTATATTATTGCAGATGAAAGAAACATTGAATTATCATAGAGATATCAGTTTATCATATATTTTAAAAGAGAAAGAGTACATAGAAACAAGAATAGGAGACTTTGACATAGATTGTGTTCTGGATGAAGAAACACAGGTGAATATTATGACAGAAAGAACTTGGGAAATTTTGGGAAAACTTGTTATGGTTCCTTCATTGGGAGGAATAAGACTCTTTAAAGGAAAGTTGATAACCCTATGTGGAAGAATTACCCAGATACCTATGATTTCTCATGGAGCATCGACGAACAAATAATTTGAGATCGTCAAGTTTGTTGAGAACAAATCCCCATTTTCTCTTTTGCTAAGAAGGACCTGGATTGAGAAAGATCATATACGAAGGAGACAAGAGGAGGAAGCTCTAGAACAGAAAAAGCAAGAATTAAGAGATTTCATGGCTAGGAGAATAACACACTTAATAGAAGAATAGGAGGACAAGTCAAAGCTGCTAAGGGCCAAAAACATGGCTGTCAAAGTTGAAAGAACAAAAAAAGGCTTGAAAAACTTATCCATACAGAAGAGTAGAGCACCTACTCCAGAAAGAGAAGAAGTATTACCCTCGAACTATGTGAAAGACCCTCAACAGTGTGACGTTATTATGCTAAGAGCAGATAAGAATCAAAATGGAAAGAGGAACCCAGTAACTCAAATCACAAGAAATAAGGCCAAAAATCTCAACAAGAAGAAAGCTAAGTTAGAAAAATTGCAGGAAGCTCCAGAGAGGACTGCGTAGAAAGAGGGATTACAGAATTGGAACCTCGTCGGAATATCAAAATAGCATAGATTGGCACTTCGCTACGGCGGAGAAATATGAATGTTGGAGGCGCCATGACCGTTAGAATGATGCTCCAGAATGGCTAGAAACACAATTATTTCTGGAGTGATTGCCATTGGACCATTGGGACCTCGCCATAACGGATGGAATCACATTGATTAAGCCATTCCTACCCGTTGGAGGGATCCGTTACAATGTTAGCTATTTAACCTATCGAATGTCTTACTAGGAACACTTTTGTGAATTGTGATTACCCGATCCCCTAGAGAACTAATTACTCTTACATAGTGATTATTGAGACTTCGCAACCCATCTGCTTACTGTGAGAGTTTGTTCGTCGACCTGGAATCTTTGTTTACGAGCGTGCATGTTGGGTGAGCACAGTGCAGTGGAAAAGTCAGTGGAAGAAATTTTGATAGATCTAATGGAGGAGAAGGTCATGTTCGTAGGTGGTAAAGTTTCGTCAACAAGAGGATTACAAGCCTCTCCATCGAATGCACGTCGATCTGGACCATCCCGAACTACAATAGAGAAATGAACCAAGCATCGTGATGACTTGGCAAATGTGAAGCTCATCCCATCAATCTTACCCATCTATATCCCGCCTTTGGCTGGCGCGGTTAGTCATGAAAATGTACCGAGGGACTTCGACTACACATTGATCACTACGTACCTCCCGAAGGGGATACGCGCAGTTGGACAACAGTTGGGACAGATCCTGACATTGAAGATCAATGACTTCAATTTGGGATATCATAAGAACTATGGGATGGTCACCCCACATAAGTATTTGACCAAGACAATAGGGAAGAAGTCGAAGATACTCCCCCAGCTGTGGACCATGGACATTGCGAGGTCCACCATTATTAATGTGATGAAGATACCAGAGTTCGAAAGACATCAAGAGGTTAACGGGTGCGTTAAGCTCCCGCTCTCATGCTTCCATGGCGGTTACCTATGGTTGGATAGGCGCATCACCGTGGATCTGACGTTGATCCACTGGATCACCGGATTAAGCATGCAAGGACTGGATCCACGGGATTTTTATCCAGGGAAAGCTACATATCACGCCCTGGTGCAGTGGATAAAAGACACTTATGGCGATGTGGAGAAGGGGAAGCGGGGATACAAGGTAGCCTCCATCCAGAATGGCACAGTGCGCCTAGCTTGCCAGTTGATCACTAGTAAGCTAGTCAGGAAGAACATACCCATGCAGGTGATGGGGTTTGTCGTCAACCTCGCAGGAAAATGCGTGGAAGGGCTGCAAATGAACTAAGCGAGCTACCTTGTCAACCAGTTAGAACAATACCGTCACGAAGCTCAGGACCAGGGCTATGAGTTTCATTTTAGTTGGTTGTTGATCCTCATTTTCTTCATTGCTTAGGAAATGACGGAAGGAGTGACCTTCCCTGAAATTGAGTCATCCAAACCACTAGCTGCGAATTTCACTACGTTATGGTATTCGAGAGACATGGCAAAGAAATGGAAACAAAACACAGTGTTCCACACCTACTATCTTCAACTAAAGAGGTCCATTCAATCCTTCCCTCGTATGACGTCGAACACCCTTCATAGGTTCAGGCCAATAGCGAAGTTCCACGAAAATAGGAACTTCATCTATATTATTGCATGCGGAGACGAACACAAAGAAGAGCTCCAGTCCTATTATCATCTCACTAAGGAATATATGGAGGAATTAAACAAGAAATGGCCTGTAGAATTCCTCATACCAGTAGAACAAACAAAATTGTCTGACCCTGACCTCATCGAAAACCCTTTCATCGCTCACGAAGAATATGATGCACCCAGCAGCAGCAAGAAGAAAAATAAGGAAGAGGTCCAAGAACTAAACAGCACATCAAAGGAGATTGCATCAGATTCACTTGAAGGGGGAGGAGGAGACGAAGTAGACAAAGAAGAGGACAAAGGGAAATAAGATAAACATGAATAAGGTGAAGTGACACCTCCCAAGAATCCCCTTGATGAGGCTGAGACATCCAAGAAAAGAAAGGTTTCCCCAAAAAAACCTTCATCATGGAAGAAGTCAAAATCTAGTAAGCTCAAGTTGCAAATTGTGCTCACGGTAGATGACATCGACCTCATCATCTTCATTGTAGTAGACACTGCAAAGGACATTCTACAGCACAACGAAGTGAAGCAAGAAACCATGTATGATATGATCGGATCATAACTCAAAGGGGTACAGCAAGCCCTCTACTCCAATCGTGCAATTTCTACTGCACCGTCGTCATCTGAAGTGGGAGATGAGCCTGCCTAGCTACGCAGAATAGTAGATGCGACTGAGGCCCTGCCTTTGTCAGGTCCAAGAAAAAAAAGAGCAGGCCACCGAGGCACTAACACAAACAAAAGAGGAATCCATAGAGTAACGTCAGGTTGTGCAGTAAGAAAAAGATGACCTCCAGACGAAGTTTGCAGAAGAAAGAGCACAAATCTAGAAGGAAAAAGAACAACTGTTCATAGAACAGATGGGAATTAAGGAGGCAGTCACTAGAGAACTTTGCTCTATATCGGGACTCGCATAGACAGAAGAAGAGACAATGGAAAGCCAAGTGGAGAAGCTTGTTGGAGCCATTTAGCAACTTCAACAGAGAGTAGCGAAATTGGAATTACAAGCAGTGTTAAGCACTCCGGAGGAAGTGCGAGATCAGAGAGAAGAAACGGTCAGGAGCATAGTTGATAGAATCAAGGCATTGGTTGTAGAATGCAAACAACTCAGCAGTCGAAGTGCAAAGACCTATGAGCACCTTGCAAAGGACCCCGAATTAAGAATGTTGGAGTCACAGCTCTAGGAAGCGAAGCAACAAGCAGCAACAGCGCAAGCATAGTTGAAACCACTGTCAGTGGTCGAGAGGATCAAAAGATCCTAGGAACAACGCACGGTTCAACAATAGGTCCATGCTATCTAGAGTAAAGTCATGGAAATAACCTAGAGGCTCCATCCAGTGCAGGACGAAGCATGCACAGTTTTTTAGGAAATTGAGGGACAAGGTGCACAGCTGGAACAAGTAGTCACTTTGGTAGAACAGTGCTTAGCAGGACCGGTGACCGAGAAATTTATTTAGGAGTTCATCGAGCAGGAGGCTCTGGCGAAGCAGCAGGTGGAGGTAGCTCGAGCAAAGATCGAGGCATTCGAGGCAGTGCTACCCATATCAAAGTGAATCGGGATGAGTCACAAGTTAGTGTTGGGGGACTATTGGCCCTTGACCAAGTTTTGCAGATCCTTAGTCATGTTTGACCACTTTTGGGACTTCGACAGGATGGTCGAAGATGGAGCGCCAGGCGAAGTGGATATCGCGGGATCTCACCACCTTTTGTGGAACTTTTTGGTTTTAGGGTTTATGTAACGGGTATGGGATGTCGGCCCATCGGTTTTACCCATGTTTAGGCCCTTTTGTAATGTATAAATAGAAAGCTAGGCGATGTAAGTAGAGGCGGCAAAATGTGATTTTATGCTAAGTGAAAGTGATGTAAGTAGTTGGGACTATGTGATTGAGTTAGCTTTGGGCATACTGTGTGTTGAGAACTTGCAGAGCTAAGTGAAAGTGATTGTAAGAAGGCTCTGTGTTGTACCAATATTGGGGAAGGAGGATCTGGCGAGGTGTGCACAGATCTCATGTCCTATGCGGATTTGGTTTTGAGGATTTGTGCATGTAAGGAGATTGACAAAAGATAATAAAGAAGATGAAGAGTTGGTGGACCACTGGGGTGAACCACGTATATCATGTGTTATGGTTTCTTTGTGTGATTGATGTGACTTATGCTTAGTGTTGTGATATTTATGTATGTTAAATGCAATTGATGTGGTAGCTTAGTGCTTAATTATATGAATGAATGCTACATCTGATCTATTTCTATGTGCTAATGATCCGGATTTTATGGGAAGAACGAAATGAGTACATATTATTACCATATGCTTAACACAGAATAACAAATATACAATAAAAGTGGTTTTCTATTCAATAAGGAAATAAGCTAAAACTGTAAAATGCAACGGAAAACAAGTTTGTTGGAATGGTGGCGGCTTATCTCTGAGAAGAGATGTGACAACTACTCTCATTCGCAAGAAGAACATTACAATGAGGCTCTCAAGGAATTTTTACAATAAACAGGAGTTTCAAAAACCCTAAACATCCAAAAACCTAACCCTAGGAGATGAAGCGCCAAAAGTCATGTGGGCCCCGTTTGGGTAAGTCAGTACATCAACTTCTCGGGGTCGTAACTTTTGCATACGATCTCTGTTTTAGGCGTATGATATCCCATTGGAAAGATCTATCTAAGGAATACAACAGTTGCACAACGTTTTCCACACACCACATACCCCAAAAAACGTCGTTTAGGGCCTCAAAATGGCTCCGGAAGTTCAGGACCCGAAAAACTGCTAAAAATAGAAATTATCAAAATTTCTAGAAAGTTGTTTTGAGACAGCTGGAAAAGGTGGGTGGCCACCGATATCCACTTGGATCAATCCTCCCTCCTTATGAATCAATGGTCTCCATTGCGTTGAGTTCCCCCATCAAATGAGGAAATTTCTGCTAAATTTGGCCCCGGGTGAGCCACTTGCCTTGGTGCAGGAGTTGCCCTGCTTTGATGATTCGATAAAGCTGGATCCTTTGTTGTTGAGTTCCCCTGATCTGTGTGTCCACAATCTGATCACTAGATGCCTGTTGTATGCATTCGGGGTTGATCTCTGTCGGTGTCATTTGTTTTTCTATGTCTGAGGTGTCCAATAATGGTGGGAAATAAGGCCGAAGGAGGTCCATGTTGAACACTGGGTGCAGGCCAAGTAAAGGAGGAATGTTGAGCTCAAAATCATTATCCCCCATAGGCTTGGTGATGGTGTATGGCCCATAATGGAGTGGGTGAAGCTTCCGATGGGGTCCTGTAAGGTGTTCTTTTTACAAGTGCAACCAAACTTTGTCCCCCACCTGAAACTTATGTGGCAACCGATGTTGATCATGGCACTGCTTGTACTTGTCACTGGACTTCTGTAGGAAATCTTGAACCTGTTGGAAGATCTGTTGGATCCTCTCAATGAACCAAGTGGCTTTGTCAGCCTCAGTTGGAGCAGGAGAGGAGTCGGTCGAGGTGACTGCAAGGGGAAGTGCAACATCTATGGGACCCAATGGTTGGAATCCCAACCCCACCTGAAAGGGGTTGTGGTCGGTTGAGCTATGCAGGGCCCGATTGTAGCTATGTTGGACATAAGGAAGACTCCCATCCCATGTGCGAGGGTGCTTGGAATTATACATCCATAGGATGTGCACGATCATTCGATTTACAACCTTGGTTTGGCCATCGGTCTAGAGGTGGAAGGTCGTGGATTTGGTGAGCTTGGTGTCCAGCAGTGACTAGAGGCTCGACCAGAATGTGCTGAGAAATCATCTGTCTCAATCTGAGATAATGGTTTGTGGGATTCCAAAATGTACCCAGACTCGTTCAAAGAAGATTTTGGCAGTGGCTTCTGCTGTGATGCTATTCTTGCAAGCAACCATAATTGCCATCTTAGAAAAGCGATCAACAACCACAAAAACACAGCCATTTCCCCGCTTGGTGGACGGGAGTCCCGACATGTAGTCCATTTAGATGGATTCCCATGGCCTGTCAGTAGTAGGAAGAGGGGGGTACAGGCCTTGTTTCTTTGTGGTTGGTTTGGCAATAGCGTAGGCAGTGCAAGACCTGATATACTTGTTGACCTCCTGTCAAAGTTTGGGTCAGTAGAAATTCTTTTGTAGCATCACCACTATATTTTCGATGCTAAAGTGTCCTGCCACCTGACTATAGTGGGCTTCCCAGATCAACTTCTCTCGCTCTCTTGATGGAACACATTTATAGCCTAGACGACAAAACAACCCATCATGAATATGGAAATTATCGACAACTTCCTTTCCACCCAACATTTGGTAGGTGGTGGCGAAGTCCGGGTCTGTCTCATAGAGTTGGAGCCATCCAGAGGTCTCATGGTCGCAAGAGTCTATCACTGTGGTGAGTGTCGCGACTGGTGGTCTGCTGAGGCAATCACCGATGCGATTGGTGCTTCATGTTTTATACTTTATGTTGAGGTGGAATTGTTGCAAGTATGTGGACCACTTTTGATGGCAGTCATTCTACAATTTTCCTTGTGTCTGCATGAACTGCAGTGGCTTATGATCAGTGTGGATGATTGTCTCCCTCCCAAGAATGTAATGTCTCCACTGGCGGCAGGCTTTCACAATGGAGTACATTTATTTGTCATAGGGTACTTATGGACAACATCTGATAGTGTCTCACTATGATAGGCCATGGGGTGGTCGTGCTGTGTGAGAACGACACCCACAACATAGTCTGAAGCATTAGACTCAATCTCAAAGGGTTGCTACAGGTCTGGTAGTGAAAGTATTGGGGCTGAGCACAAGCGCTACATCAAATCATCGAACGCTTGTTTTTGGGGCCCACCCCATGCAAATTTCTCCTTACCACCACCCTTGGTTATTTGGCTAAGGGCCCATGCAATATGGGAGAATCCCAACACAAACCTGTGATAGAAATTGGCAAGGCCCAAGAAGCTCTGAAGCTCAGTGAGTGTGGTTGGTGTTGGCTAGTCACGGATGACTTGGATATTGGTTGGATCCAAATGTATGCCATGTTGATCAATGATGTAGCCTAGGTAATGGACCCTATCGATGCCAAAGGAGCATTTTTCCAAGTTGGCATGTAGCTTGTGCTGCGGTAGGGTGTGCAGAACCTGTTGAATATGCTGCAAATGTTTGGCCCAAGTCTTGTTGTAAATGAGAATGTCATCCAGATACACCACTACAAAAGTATTGGTGAATGGTCGTAGGATATCGTCCATCATCCTCATGAAAGTGGCTGGAGTATTTTTCAGACCAAAGGGCATGACTAACCATTCAAAAAGCCCTTCCTTTGACTTGAAGGCAGTCTTCCATACATATGTATGTTCTATCATGACCTGGTGGTAGCCAGACTTCAGATCAATCTTACTGAAGTATTTGGCCCCCATGAGTTGATCAAGGAAGTCGTCGATTCGGGGAATTAGGTACCAGTTTCTGATTGTGATTTTATTCAGAGCCCGGTAATCAATCCAAAGTCACCAGGTTCCATCTTTCTTCTGTACCATCACGATTGGGCTCCCGTAAGGTGAAGAGTTGGGACGGATGTGCCCCTTTTGGAGAAATTCTTGGATCTATCGCTTGATCTCCTCATTCTCTAACAGAGAGCAGAAATGGACTGGCCCATTGGGAAAAGGTGCACCGGGGTCAGATCGATGGCATACTTGACCTGGCAGTGCAGAGGTACCCCAGTAGGTGCGGAGAAGATATCTGAATATTCTTCCACAACCTTGTCTACTTTCTTCTACTGTGTGGATAGGTCGGTCGTAGAGACCCTAGATATGGTTGTGATATTTCTCTCATTCTGAGAGTGAATCACGAAGAAGACAAACTTCCCCATCTGAGAGATGACCTTCCTACATTGCTTAGCAGAGATCAAGAAAATAGCACTAGGTGGGACAGCCTCGGGTATACTGTACAATTTCTTGTTCAAAGTAATAATAACACTACGAGGCCTAGACTCATATACATCATGAAATTTCCATAAATAAGGTTGGCCCAAAAGAACATCACAAAATTCGAGAGGAGAAACATCACACAATACCTCATCTTTGAAGGACTTGATGCCGTACGACAATCGACACTATTGGTTGACGCAGAGATTGCTTCCTTGGCGGAGCCATCCAATGGTGTAGGGTTGTGGGTGTGGTGTTGTCGACAGGGCCAACTGCTTGATGACCTCTGCTGAGATGAGGTTCTTCTGGCTACCACTATCAATGATGAAGTGCAGCAGGGTGCCTTTTACCACATCTGTGAATGGAAGATGTGCTCTCCTTCTTTTGTCTCGTCTGGTTCACCATGCTGGAGCTTGGTGGTAGCAACGGTGGCACTAGGTTCCGCATCAATGATCTTTCTTCCCCCTTCTAATTCTAACTTAGAGTCATAACCCACATCTGATTCAGAGGCTTTCACTTCGGCCACCAACGACTACTTTGAGCGGCAGTCAGCAGTGTTATGCCAAGGGCTCTTATGGAAGTTGCACCACTTCCCGGTATCTTTCTTTGTCTTTCCAGTGTCCTTCTTTGCTTGCGGATTGGACTGGTTGTCCTGATACTGTCCATCTTTTCTCTGTCCTTTGTTTTGTGGGTTGGGGTTTCCCTTTCCTAGCTTTTGCTGTGAGGGTTTCCCCAACCCAAATTGTCGCGTCTTTTGTTTGAGCTTCTGCTCAATTTTGACGGCATATCGGTAGGCCGTGCCCAAGGATGAGATGTCCAGAAATTCCATTTCGGTCTGGATGTATCTATGCATAGCACCGGGATACTTGAGCACCATATGTCGCTCAAAATATTTGATACCCAGCTTGGTGTGCAAGGTATGGAAGATATTTGTGAAATCTTGCACTGCTTGGTCTCTTTCTTGACGCAGTGTAGTCCATTTGGTATATAAGTTGTCATAACTTCTGATAGGGTAGTATTGTTCCTTAATAGCATCCTTGAAGGATTCCCAGGTGGTCATGACTGTAAATAATGAGGGTTCCTCTCTTTCCTTTTTCTCACAGAAAGTGTCCCACCAATCTTTGACATGGGGAACAGATTTGAAGAGCGCAAAAGTAATCTTTTCTCTGTTTGAAAAGTTATGGACAGAAAAATGCCCTTCTAGTAGATTCAACCACTTGTCTATAGCATCTGCATCTATCTGACCTTCAAATATAGGAATATCAAAGTTTATTTGTACTTTGAAGGGGGTGGTGCCTCCGCTCGAAGAAGATGCGTTCCCTGTTGGTAGCCATTGAAGGATTTGCGTGAAATTATCCATCATCTCGTTCCTCTGTTGTGTGAGGGCTTCCTCAATCAATAGTTTGAAAGGATATCCTATCCCTTCATCTTCCTTTTCTCCTTCCATGAGAGGTCGCTTGGGTGTGTGAGAGATTTTATCCTCAAGAGAAACAAGCTCAAGACCCAAATCTTTGTACTCCGACCTTGTTGGGGACATGAATTAAGACAACAAGGATCAGACCGCTCTGATACCACCAATCCGGATTTTATGAGCAGAACAAAATGAGTACAGATTATTACCAGATGCTTAACACTGAATAACAGAGATACACTAAAACTGGTTTTCTATTCAATAAGGAAATAAGCTGAAACTGTAAAATGCAGCAGAAAACAAGCTTGTTGGAATAGTGGCGGCTTATCTCTAAGAAGAGATGTGATGACTTCTCTCATTCGTAAGAAGAACATTAAAATGAGTCTCTCAAGTCCTTTTTACAATAAATAGGAGTTTCAAAAACCCTAAACATCCAAAAACCTGACCCTAGGAGATCAAGCGCCAAACATGATGTGGGCCCTGTTTGGGTAAGTCAGTACATCAACTTCTCGAGGTCGTAACTTTCGCATACGATCTCTTTTTTAGGCGTATGATAGCCCATTGGAAATATCTATCCGAGGACTACAACAGTTGGACATGACTGCCACATACCCCAAAATCCGTCGTTTAGGGCCTCAAAACGGCTCTGGAAGTTCAAGACCCGAAAAACTGCTAAAAATAGTAAATTATCAAAATTGCTAGAAAGTTGTTTTGAGCCAGCTGGAAAAGGTGGGTGGCCACCGATACCCACCTGGATCAGCTAAGTGCTTGGTTGTGATAGATCTTTTTGAATACTGCGCTGCTCTGTAATTAGGGTTTCTTCTTGCAATGCGAATAAGGGCTAAATATTAATGAATGTTAATTGTTAAGTGCTCTGTTAAGTACTGTGATCACAGATCTATGTCCCAGCTAGGTTGTAGAAACTTGAGTCCTACAACCACCCATGCATCTACCTCGGGTGAGACTTCATCCACTTCGTAGGTGTTGCTGAAAGGGTCGGTAGTTAGAGTTTTGTTGGTGCATTGTTGAAGCATTGAACCCTGGGTCTGCCCCTGTGCCAATAGATTCATATTTAGATAATAGTTTAGAGTGTCAACTAGGCCCACATACTGGTCAGAAA
>ML812840.1:237377-250392 GCA_009831015.1 Picea engelmannii
TTCCCATTTCCCAGTGCTTTTGTTCAGACATGCTGTTGAGAACTGCACCATTTATCCACTTTATTTATTTTATTTTTTTAATTTAAATGGAGGAAATATTTTGACGACAGGATGAAATTTGATGTCATAGTTTCTAATTTTAAGTTCTCTGATTGCTTTTCATATTTATAAACTTCTACATAGATGAATTTAGGTCATTTCCAGAACATCTTTATGTTTAGTAAATGGCTGACGGATGTGGGTGGCAATTGATCCAGTGTACCATAATGGACTTGAAATAATTTTAGGCCACTTCCCAGACATTCTTATATCTAGGTAAGCACATATGAATTTAATGCTAGGAAGTGACAGATTTCATATACCACGAATCGCCTAAATTTTAAAGCAAATTATTTATCAGTTTTATTGAATGAAGCTTTTTTTTGGTCGATATCACTACTGCAGTTTTTCAAAATTGAATAATCGAATTTAGAAGAAGGAATGTATGAAATTGGGGATTGTGGCTCACGAAATAAAGGGGAGCATAGTATTTTCCTTAGCGTGTCCTCTAAGCTGGAGTCATGCTTGAGAATTTCTCTGAGAGTAAACTTCAAATTTCACTTGAGGTTTCTTGGCCACTCTGCGGCCGAGTCCCCACCTCTCAGAAAAAGGGCATAGCATAATTCTAGCCCCCAAAATCTAGTATATTTTGCCCAACAATATCTCCTGCAACTTTGGGTGTAGTGTTGATAGCTAAAAGATATACTCGGAATCAGTTTGTTGGATATAAAGATTCCAAAGAGTATTCTATAAGAAGAAATCGTTTGTATAAATAGAGAGCGAACTCACCATTTTGAGGAGAACGTTGAGATAGCGATGTATGCTGTAGAGAACTTTTAGGAACTTAATGAATTGTTATCAAGTTTGATTATATTCTGCTTGTATTTTCCTTTTGTTAAAGTCTACGATTATTTGATTGAGTGAAATGTGTTTGAACCGAATGCTTGTGTTGCGTTACAGTAGTTAAACAGTGGTCAGATTTTTGTATGTTGTTGAGTAAAAACCAACATATTTGTCCCAAGAAAAACAAGGTGTTCTTACAGCCCACGGTGGGAGAGATCTCCGTCAGTGTTCTTACAGCCCAGGTGGGAGAGATCTTCATGTCACGTTCATAGTTTTACCGGACCAGGACCTGACAGTTCTATCTGATCTGCCACCCAAGCTGGGTCGGCTCAGCTTGGAACCGCCTGTACGCCCCAGGTGGGAGAGATCTTCATGGCACGTTCATGATTTTACCGGACCAGGACCTGGTAGTTCTATCCGATCTACCACCCAAATTGGGTCGGTTCAGCTTGGAACTGCCTTTACTCAGTGTTGACCAGTAACCTGGGTCAAACCAGTTTAGCCCAGTTGACCCGGCCAGAGCCCGGCTGACCTGCCAGGCTTACCCATTTGACCCATCACTTTTACCAGTTTGATTCGCTGAGGTTTATAAATTCTGTTTTTACTATTTAGTCATTTGAAGCGTTTGTGATCGAGAGTAGCGAGGTGTTTTAACCCATTTGACCCATCACTTTTACCAGTTTGATTCGCTGAGGTTTATAAATTCTGTTTTTACTATTTAGTCATTTGAAGCGTTTGTGATCGAGAGTAGCGAGGTGTTTTACAGCTATGGGAGATGTAACATAATGTTACTTAATATAATAATAAAAAAATTAAATAATTATATGCAACAATATCTAAAAAAATTAAATCAGTGTAGATTCATCTTAAATCCGGAACTATGGATGGATAAAAATTCTTAAGGTGTAATTGTTTTATCATTAATATGAAAGAATTAATACATTGACATAGAATTAAATGATAAAAAAATTTACACTATAAAAAATTTGATCCCTCTCGATGCTTAATAAATCAAGGTTTAAGATGAATTTACACTAATCTCATATCATTTGTGATCTTATTATGTATTGTTTATGTATTATCATATTTTGTCATATGATTTCAGGTTTCACTCTTGACATTGGACAGTTTGAACTTTGTTCATTTTGCTTCATAACTTTTTGACATTGGACAGATTGAACTTTTACTAGTTATCTTTAGATGCATCTCTATTTATTATATGATCATCCTTGTTACGACCCCGACTAGGAGAACTCTTGTAAGAATAGACTTTGATTTCAGGTTTGACTCTTGACATTGGACAGTTTGAACTTTGTTCATTTTGGTTCATAACTTTTTGACATTGGACAGATTGAACTTTTATTAGTTATCATTAGATGCATCTCTATTTATATGATCATCCTTGTTACGACCCCGACTAGGAGAACTCTTGTAAGAATAGACTTCGCATTGTGCATTCTAATGTACTGAAAGATGGCCTTTATTTACAGAAAAAGAAAGGATATTAATCTCAGAATATTGAGCTGACCTAGGTGTATAGATGATAGAGGAGAATGCTCGATTGGGCCGGCCTTAATCGAGTAAAGTCATACTTGCAATCGTCGGTTACATGAGATTATTCAGCTGTCCTAAGACGGGATCACTTGACCATTATATATACTAGAACTCTAGGCATGGCTTCATTGCATGCATTTCACCATGGATTCGTCTCTTATCTTTTGGACATCATTGCTCTACACATCTAACTTGCTTCTAAAAATTTCAAACTTAAGTTTACCAAGAGGCTTGGTAAAGATGTCAGCCACATTATCAGTGGTATTACAATAGATCAATTCAATTTCCTTTGAATGTATCTTTTCTCTTACAAAATGATGTTGAATTTCAATATGTTTGGTTCTGGCATGATAAATTGGGTTGTGTGCCAATTTAATAGAACTTTGATTGTCACATTTGAGAATAGTTGGCCCTATTTGTTTATTGCCAATATCTTGAAGAATTCTCCTTAACCAAACAACTTCACAAGTTGCATTGCATAGAGCTTTGTACTCAGCTTCTATTGACGATAAAGAAATAGCTAGTTGTTTCTTACTGCTCCATGACACGACTCCTATACCTATGTTGAATGCATATCCTGAAGTTGATTTTCTGTCATCAGGATTTCTGGCCCAATCTGAATCAGAGTAACCTGACAACTCAACATCACAATCATTAGTATACATAACACCAAAATTAATAGTTCCTTTCAAATATCGAAGAACTTTCTTCGCAGCTTTCCAGTGACTCTCTGAAGGCTTAGCCATGAACTGACTAAGGATGCTGACTGAGTATGCAATGTCTAGCCTTGTAGTGGTGAGGTAGTTCAGACTTCCCACCAACTGACGATATAAAGTACCATCTACGTCTTTAGACCCATCTTGTACAACTTTGCATTTTGTTCTAAGGGAGTTGACATAGCTTTACATTCACTCATGTTGAACCTTTTAAGAATTTCTTTTGTGTATTTACTTTGAGTGATCAATGTTTTACCAGACTCTCTCCAAACCTCAAGTCCTAAACAATAATGCAATTCACCAAGGTCTTTCATTTCAAACTCTTGAGATAACTAAATTTTAATCTCTTCAATTAACTTGCATGCACTGCCTGTAATAATGAGATCACCCACATATAAAGATATTAAAGAAACATTTCTTTCTTCATCTTTCTTAACATATAGATTAGGATCATTCTTGCTTTTCACAAACCCATTTTGATAAAAGAAGGTATCTATCTTTACATACCATGATCTCGGTGCCTGTTTCAAACCATATAATGTTTTTTTTAACCTGCAGACTAGATGCTCCTGCCCCTGCTTGACAAACCCTTCAGGTTGAACCAAATAAACCTCTTCTTTTAAATCACCATTCAGAAAAGCAGATTTGACATATAACTAATGTAACTTCCAATTATGTTTTGTAGCTAAGGCAATCAATACTCTAATTGTATTCAATTTAGCTACTAGTGCAAAAGTATCTTCATAATCAATTCCCTCCTTTTGTGAATATCCTTTTGCAACTAATCTTGCCTTATATTTGTCAATGCTACCATTTGCTTTAAATTTAGATTTATACAACCATTTGCTTCCAATAGGGACTTTGTTTTTAGGCAGCTCAACTAATTCCCATGTTTGATTTTTCATAAGAGAATCCTATTCATCATTCATAGCATTTCTCCATACTTCATGTTCTTTAGCTTGATCATAGTTTACAGGTTCTACAACATTCATGACATGAGACATCAATGCATAGTCTTTATACCTTATAGGTGGTTGAGTTTGTTGTGATGACCTTCTTGGTCCTTCAATGCTTTCATCTCATCTTCTGCTCTATGGTGACTCTTCTCCACTTTATGTATCCTGACTGCTTGAAGTGTCCATACTACTTTCATTCCGTTCTTGAACCTGTACCTGTTCCTGTTCCTATTTAACCAGTGCATCTATTTTGACATGTTTATCACCATCATTATGCCAAGCATCTGCATCATACATTGTATCAACTTTATTTGCATTCTCATGAAACATCGTATCTCTACTTGCAAACAATTTATGTGAACTGGGATCAAACAATTTGTATGCTTTTTGATCAGTACAATACCCAATAAAAACACACTTGATTGACTTTGCATCAAGTTTCCTTCTCTCATCCTTTGGAATATATGCAAAGGCAGTGGATCCAAATACTCTTAAATGACTAACATCAGGTTTATAATCATAAAGAATCTCAAAAGGAGTTTGGAAATCTAATTTCTTAGTTGGACTACGATTCTTTAAATAAACAACAGTGTTAATGGCTTCTGCCTAAAAACCATTAGAAATGTTTTTACCTTGAAGCATACTGTGAGCACACTCCACCAGTGTTCTATTCCACCTCTCAGCAACACCATTTTGTTAAGGTGTATGAGGTATTGTAAACTGTTGTTGGATCCCATGAAATTTACAATAACTTTTAAATGCACCTGATGTATATTCACCACCCTAATCAGATCTGAGAACTTTGATACATTTTCCTGTTTGTTTTTCAGTCATAGTTCTGAATTCTTTGAAGTACTCAAATACATCACTTTTACTCCTTATGAAATAGACCCAAGTAAATTTAGATCTATCATCAACAAAAATAAGAAAGTAGGAAGCACCACCAAGTGACCTAGTTTGCATAGGTCCGCATACATCAGTATGAATTAATTCAAGAATGTATGTTTGTCTTTTCTTTGTATGAACATGAAACTCCTCTCTATGTTGTTGTTTACCAAGCGCACATGCTTCACATGGAAATTGATCATTCTTCATAGCAGGAAGACCTTCTACCATAGTTTTTCATTGTAACAACATCAAATCATTGTAATTTAGGTGTCCATACCTGTGGTGTCATAAATCTTTTGTTGACATTGTTGTGGATGTCAATGCAACATGACACTTCATTGTCACATCCAATTTATACAATCCACCAACCTTGGTACCTGTGGAAACAACCCTGTAGTGATTCTGGACATCTTTCACAACACACCTCAACTTACCAAATTCCACTTTTAGATTATTATCAGTGATAGTTGAAACATATGTCAAATTCTTTTTAATACCAGGAACATACATCACATTATGAATCTGTCTCAATTGTCCATTAGGTAAGTTCACACTTATTACTCCATAGCCTTGGACCTTATGTGATATGTTATCTCATAGGTAAATGTGTGTGCCATCAGTTTTCTCATAATATTCATCATATTATTCTTTATTACAAGTCATATGAGCTGATGCACCGGAATCTATGAACCAAGCAGTCTCATCATCGGCTTCAGCAAACAATGCAGCTTCAGAAATAAACAATTTAAGATTTTTAAATCCATCATTAACTAAAGTGTCTCTATTCATGAAATTTCCATTATGCCTTCTATGTTTCTGATTTGATTCATGATTCTTTCTTCTATACCAATCTTTAGCAAGATGTCCAGGTTTTCCACAATAATCACATTCAACATTTCTCTTAACATTAGAATCAGGATGTGTCATACCTTTCTGCTTTGCTTGAAACTAGCCTCTGTTCCTGTCCCACAGTTTCCCACGGTATGATTTTTTGCCTCTTGCAATCAACGCCAAATCTGAGCCACTTGAATCCATATCAAAAATCTTCATTCTCTCTTCCTCTTGAAGAAGAATCCCAGCCAATTCATCAAACATAGGAGGCGTTTATCTAGTTGAGAGCATTGAAATAAAGACTTTATAGTCTTGGACTAAACCCTTCAAAGAAACAGTTATTAAATCGCTACTAGAAACTTTTTCATCAATGTCACCCAGCTTATCACTTAAATCTTTAATTCTTGAAACAAAATTGCTTATGCTTTCATTGGCTTCCATTTTGATAGATAGTAGCTTAGTTTTTAAAAATAAAATGCGGTTTGCATTAGAAGTTTCGAACAAACCTTTGAGAACGTCCCACGTCTCTTTGGAAGTTTTACAGTCCCTTATATGAGGAATGATGTTGTCCTTTATAGACATGCTCAACAACACTTTCGCTTTCATCTCTCGCCTATCCCAATCTGGAATCGAGGCAGCAATAGTGGGTTTGGGCTCATCACCTTTGACAATCGTCCATAGCTCCAGAATGGTGGTCAGCTTAAACTTCCAGTTAACATAGTTTTCGCCATCAAGCTTGGTGGATTCATTTAAATATGAATCGGCGAGAGGGTTTGCCATTTTTTTTTACCACAAATAATTCAAAGATTATTCGCCAAAATAATAAAGAAAAGTGTTGCTGGATTTTACCTCTCACACAGGCTCCTTCTCAGCAGTCTGATTTGATCAACAAGCAATTTATCTAAAGAACGGATATTTAACAGAAGGCAACGATCAACATATATTTATAAATTGAAGGCAGCGAACATGTATATATGCAAAAACAGAAATGGCAGCGATGGCAGAAGTGGCAATTCTTCACTCTGGAAATGAAATGGCAGAAGTGGCAACTTTTCACTCTGCAAAAGAAATGGCGGCCATTCACACTCTTCACGCAGGCACCTGGGCACAACAGCCGTAGCATGCAGTGCGGGCTTCTCCTCTTCAGTCACGAACTAGCTCCAGCACCTGGTGGCAACAACCGCAAACGCTCCATGCAAGAGGTACAGCGTAGGAGGTGTCTCTGGGACGTAGCAATCTTGGTGGGAACTAGCAACAAACTACACTGGTGCGCAGATAGCTCTAGTGCACGCGCAACAATGGCCAATAGCTCCTCCTGTATGCCCCAACAACTAAAAAAAATGACAGTCAATAGCTCCAGTTCCCTCACGTTGCGGCTCGCTTCTCCTGAGCTCTGATACCATAACAAAAAATTAAACACAAACCTCACACAAAAGTGAGACGGAGCTCACAACACTTGATATTCATCGAAGGAAACTAGGTACATTTATCATTATAGCGCTCACCTATAAACCAGGAGCTGAATCCTTTATTTGTGGATCTTATAATCTAAAATGAGATTCTGGTAAAACAAACTCTCGAATACAGCTGATAGACGTTTAGAGATTATTCTAACAGTTCTAGGCTTTGGGAGGCTTATATAAAGAAGAAAAGGCAAGGTGAGAGTCTAGTAGTGGGATCCTCACCTTGCTTTAAAGAAAAAAATACATTTTCTGTTGTTTTTATTTAATGTATTTTCACAAGGATGTACCCCCCTACGGAGTATCCCAGACTACCCCAAGTATGGGGAGGCTGGAGCATCCCATTTCTGCACTGGACATTACCATGAGTGAAGTCCCAAGTACCGGGGGCATATAGGGGATGGCAGGGGATATCCCAATGAAGCCCCCAAGTCTGGGGAGTATAGGAGGCATGTCCCTACAGAACACTGGTTTTGATTGTATCACGAGCACAGCTTCATCATTCATGTTTCATTTATCATAGTGGGTACAAGAATAGGCGAATTACATATGTTCTTAATGTCACACAGCTGGTCTGTAGATATTTTGAAATTCTGCCCAATCTGAAATTTCTACCTCACTAAATGAGGTCACGGATTTATCACATAGAACTTTCATCCTTTAGGATGAATTGAAATATTCAGAAATACACTTGCAAATATCTCAAATCTGTCCACCAGTATATACTATAGGCAAGTTCAAATAGATAAACACTGCAAAATACTTGAACACTAGATTCAATGCAACAGCCATTAGGGCAAGATCTAATCAAGTGTGTAGACCTGGAAATTACATTTATTAACAGTGGAAATATAGCAACACATTTCAGGTCCGAAGTTTCATCTAGGGCATGCCAGATCACTCAACATTTCAGCCTTGCTGTCCCAAAATCAGCATATCAAAACATCCATGAAACTTGCTCAAAACACATGAAAATTAGATCTGAAAATCAGATCGCAATAAGAGAATTTAGGACAGTAATGGTGCAAGTCCTTTTTATCTCAATATGAAGATAGTGTACAATACATTAGCTTTGGCAAAGCTGGTACATCAAGTCCTCCTGCTTTATCTCAAGCAACGACTTCTCCAAAGCTTCCCAAGCACTAGCCAGGGCATCCACACTAACTACAAACTCTAACTGTCAACAAGGCCTAGCAAGGCATCCCACCAAGCTATACTGGCCTTCCCAAAAGCTTTACAACAAGATAGCATCACACCAACTGTCCAACCCTTAATTCTACACTTGCATCTCACAAGCTTTACTCTTGAGTCTTCACTTGCATCACACAAGCCAAGGAACCCAATGCATACCTCTCACAAGCACTTTCCTTGTTACAAGAGTAAATAGGATCCTCCGATAGCCAACATCACACCAACTATCACATTTCTAAGACACAATACAAGCAATAACAAAGACAATCTCCTCCCTTTATATATACTAAAGGTGAGGGAGGCTAACAATAAATTTAAAACATGGACCAAGTCCACAAGCAACCCTAGGCTAAGTGCCAAGTCAACAAAAAAAAACCCCAAGTGGAGAGCTACATTAAGCGTGAATGCCACATGGCACAATAAGGTTTGTACTATAGATTAAATAATCTTCAATTAATCAAATTAATTTTGATTAATCTCAATACAATGAACGAAACAATTATTTCTAAATTATCTCGATTATTTTGTTTAACAGTACAGGTGTGCCAAGATTGGTTGATTTTTCTGGATTATTTTTGATTATTTCCCAATTATTGCCAATTTAATCTTTTCAGGACCCTTGCTGATTAATTGCTGATTATGATTATTTCATCTATGGTTTGTACAACCCCAAAGGTGGCGCACCCTCCAAATTTAGGTGTCTACATGTCAAGGGCTCCTCTAAGAAAGATGGTCTGTCCTCCAACAATGGCTCCTCGACTCAAGTATTCCTCCTCAACATATGCAAGGTAGCTCCAATGCTCCTAGGGCTCTGTGCCCAACCTCCAAGTTCATGACATCCTCCTCCAAGGTGGTTACTTCACATGTCCTAATTGCCCATCCTCCTCAACAAGTGCACCCATGTAAAAGGTGTAAAACTGCCATGTCTACCAACTGCCACATCAAGAAGTGAGCCTCCCTAGCACAATCTAAGTCAACCAACATACAACAAAGGGGCTAGGGGACCAATGACTCTCCACATCACATGAAGCACTCCCCTAGCTAGGTGAAAACGCTTCCGGTGCAACCACAAGCTAACATTGTCTATAGTGTTGCCTTGCCTCTGTACATTTTGCCATGGTACCACAGCTTCATTGTGCATTAACAATTGATATGAGAATGTGCACATGTCACATGGTTATAGGCTTACACAACCGACCTGTGATGCTACTCTATCTCTGTCCATGGTTTATGTGGCAACATGGATTCGACCATGATTCATTATAATAGCTAGATGAAGGGGCAATGGCAAATCGAAGGTTTACAACCAATCACTCTGTGCTGAATGACACCTTCATGGCAACATAATGTTCCTAGTATCCTTCCCTTGGGCTCCTCGAAGTATGAGTGGAGTCCAAATACGCAGATCACTGCTATTGGACATATTGATGACTACAGTCATGTCTGAAAAAAATGTTTAAAATCTACCAACACAGCATACACATCACCTTTCAATGAAACAGTCAGCATATAGTTCTGGTAATATGAACAAGTCACTCAAACAATGACATTTCTAAACGATGGTTGTGCTGGGAGGTGCTTCTACAGCCGTGTATGAGGGAGATGTTGTAATGTGGGTAATGCTGAAGTCATCATATGTCGGCCCATATAATATTGAAGAAAATTAATTAACATTATTACAGCCATATATGAGATGGACCAAATATAATGAAACAACAAAAATATCAGTTAAATAAACTCCTCATATATTCTATACTAAATAACTCATACTACACTTATTTGTAGATTGGTTCACATTTGCCTATAGAACACCATCTGCTTTCATGAAATTAGAAAAATAATACCATTGTAATCATGGATCTATCAATCTCTGGGATGGATCAAATCCATAGAGGTGTAAACCTTCCCTCAACTTTTTGCGCCATAAAAAATAGGTTTGCACCTATAGGGATTTGATCCCTCTCAGCGCTTGATAGATTTAAGATTAAGATGGATCTACACTGCTATGACTTCAGATGATGGCATAATCACCTCAAACTTACTGCATAATAAAAATGCCAGTGTGGAGGAGAATATTTATGGAGTGAAATGGTGAAAGGACTGAAGGTAGATAAACAAATTTTGCATATGCTCTGCATGCCTCCCAATGTCACACAAATAACTATATAAGCGAACTTTAGAGCAGAATATTATGCCCATTCTAAATTCGATTCAGAGAGACAGCGCATACTTTACATTTCTGTGTTGAAAAGAAGAGTCTTATCACCCAGAGTTCATGGAAATATTTTTCTTGAAATCTGGAGTAACCAATTCAATATAAGTTCATCTTAAAGTAGGCATATCAACAGCACTAAGAAGATGCAGCAGCCAAATATCTTGTCAACAGTGTTGCATTCCAGGCACTTCAATTTTTGAAATCTGCCCTATTTTACCAATTTACATGCCTGCTGATTTTTTTTACAAACCTCCCATTACCACTGGAAAATATTATCAAAAAGGCATATTTTGTATGGCCTTGGGGTTGAATAAGGCCACATCAATTCCTATACACCATCTTCAAATTTGGCCTGTATTTGGTGCAATGGATTGGGAGGGGATTATTCCCAACTAGCAGACATTACAGATAGTAGAGATTGTTTTAACATTTGTTGTTGAACTCCTAATAGCAGAACCTCTCCATCTTTTAGATTTTTCTAGCAGCCCTACACCCTTGATACAACAGGTCCTCTCAAATGTTTTTTGCATTTTTGAGAGGACCACACCATCTTGAGAGGACCACACATCATTTTGAGAGGACGACATATCATCTTTCCTTTTGTAGAGTAACCAAATCAAGACAAGTTAATTAAAGGAGGTGTATCAACAACACTAAGAGGAGGAGCAGTCAAATATATTGTCAACAGTGTTGCATTCCAGGTGCTTCAAAATTTTAAAATATGCCCTATTTTACACATTTACATGCATGCTGATTTATTTTTACAAAACCCCCTTTACAGCTGGAAAACATCATCACAAAAGGCATACTTTGTATGGAATTGGGGTTGAGGAAAGCCACATCAATTCCTATGCAACATATTCAACTTTGTCCTATCTTTAGTACAATGGATTGGGAGGAGACTATTCCTGACTAGCAGACTTTTTTGTTTTCCTCTAATGGAACACTCATGGAAAACCCTCCGTGTACTTTTCCATTATCCATGGATGGTGAACGAGGTAAACCGTTGGCCCTGATTATGGAGCCAAACCCCGAGGGGATCAAGAGAATTGAACCCGTGACCTCCCCAACTATGGGGGAGAGATAAGAGGTCTCATGTCTAGCTCATGACCACTTGAGCTAACCCTCGGGGCTCCTAATTAGCAGACATTACTGACAACAGGGATTGTTTTAGCATATGTGGATGACCTCCTAATAAAAAAACTGCTACATATTTTAGAGTTTATAGCATCCCTACACCCTTGAAACAACAACCACCAAATCAAACAAGATTTTGAGGAAATTCAATTTATTTTAGGGACAAATGTAAAACCAAAAGAAGAAAAACATAATTGAGATCTAGAGTCTTTTTTCAACAGTCAATAGTTGTGTAGTAATAGAGGGTTGTTGCAGCTTAAGCAGGGTGGAATACAAGCACATAATAGGGGCGAAGACAAGCAAACGGATCATGATGAACTCACATAGAACAACTAGGTTACTTGTCAGGGAAGTTATTGGATATCTATGCAAAGGTGACATGCAGTACAACTCATCCCAACTTCTTCAATTCACTAGGAACTTTCATCAGGATAGACAATGGTGAATGGGAGAGAGATTGTCATAGATAAGGACCTAATAGCAGTTGCAATAAAAGTGTTGAAAGAAAGAAGAAAAAGAAGACAAAGGAGGAATTTGACGAATTGTGCCATGAATTCTTCAATTCAAACATTTTAGAAGAGATTACTTCTCAAACAAGTGTGGTTCTTTGCGGAATGTTACAAATACTTGGTCAAGATGGTGCAAGTGCTCCTCCCAGGTCTTGCTGGACTGTTAAGAACCCAATACTGAATACAAAAGAACCACAACAGATATAGAAGAACAATATAGAAAAACACCACTTTATTATTGTTATCGCACGGTTTGTAGGAAAGGTCTAAAGAGCTTGAGTCAAGGCTTGAAACCGGCGTAACAGGAGCTTCCCCACCCACTGTCACCTCGATGGGGGGCTCTTTCTATTTAGGAGGGCTAATCCAAGGGAGACGTCCCTAAGGCAATCTGGGTTAATGAAAGGCTAAAGGATAATGGATTAGGTCAAAGTAGTTCCTTTCCACAGATTGCTACCCCAAAGAGATAGTCACGAAGGAGATGTTCCACTGAATGGCACCTATTTGCGAGACAAGACAAAGAAAACTAGAGATGTGCTTGCAATGGGTTAGTACTTCACAAAATCAATGACTATCTTCAAATGTATATATGAGCAATAAATAGATATAATTATTGACGAAGTCAATGATTATCAAGACAAAGATAAGATTACTTCTTCAATAAGTACATAAGGAGCAT
>ML812841.1:0-58771 GCA_009831015.1 Picea engelmannii
CACTTTTCTTACTTGTCAATTTCTGTTTATGCTTGACTGTGGGTTTAATTGGATTTACATTGTAATCTTCATCTGTATCTTCTTCCATTTTAATGTCAATATCAGGAAACATTTTTGCATCAGGAAACATTTCAATCTCTACATAAAGTTTTGATCTCTTACCTTTGTTGGTGGTGGCCTTGTCTTGGTTTTCATCTATAGGAGTATCGACAGGAAATTGTTGAGTCTGTTTCTTTCTCTTACTGGTCCTTGTCACCCTTGTGTTGGACATTTCCCTTTTAACATGAGTTTCATCAATGGAATACTATGTTTCAGTGTAACAACCCTTTTCCCTTTTCCTCTTTTCTGTTTGTTGGGTTGTGGATCAGGATTTAGGGATTGGGCCAACCAGCTTTAGGGTTTCTATACTTCCCTCAGAGCAGACATGACCAGGGTATTAATTAGGACTTGATGAAACAAGCTACTCTTTGCAGTGGTAGGGTGTGACTGCACCCTTTTTAACATCTTTGTCAAGCTTTTGAGTAAAAAGTGAGGCATATTTAAAGGGTAGTCTCCGTTTAGATGCATTAACAACCTGATGTGGTATATATAAATCAATGAGAATATGTCTTTGCATGTGATATACCTATGGATAATGATTAAAGTAGTGTGCCATTCTGGTCGGATCCAACTGTGAGGGACTCCCTTTCTCCAATCTGGGTTTTGCTTATCTAGTAGCAAAAATTGATTGACAAACTCTGTGACCACATGCTCCTTCTTCCACCAACGTTCTCCTCCAACTACCAATCTACAAGATTTGGTGATGGACTGTTCTGTCATCAACATCAACAAATTTCCGATCTCCACTTCGAAACCATCAAAGTTTTGTGAAAACGCCATAGATACATGTTCGTCATAACCTTAGAAGGTGGTGAGGAATTCGAACTAGCCAGCGTCTTTAAACCTCTATGCCATCTGTGGATATGCTTCAAGAAGCTCAACGCCCTTGATTTTCACTCTGATAACTTGCTGACTTCTCTTAGGTGCCATATCGATAAGACGATGCTACAACTTGGCACTGTCGGAAGTTGAATTTACAACCTGTAACTGTTAACATATAACAATTTCTTCTGAAAGACACTTTCTCTTATAATTCAACAAAATCAGAACAACGAGTGACATGATCATATAATGATGTTTTGAAACTGACTGATTGAAATGGGTCTTTGCAAGGTACAGGATGATCCCATCATGTAACGATTTGAACTGTATAATTGATTCCAGAGATATCGTGGGACACATGCGTGTTATTGGTCCATGACATATGTAATCATAACAAAATTGGAGTGGTTGGCGCTTATCATGGCATGATGACATTTAGCGCTACATGAATAATGTTATTCCAGTAGCGCTATTAATGACTTGGCAGAAATTTGAATTTGCAGGATTTAAATAGGCAAACGATGTGACAAATCTTGTAAAACCATGTCTTAAATCCTCAAACTTAAATAAATTATTCAAAAAGCTAAAATTTGAATCATAACAAACTCAAAACAAAGATTAAAATCAAATCAAAGGAAACAATGAAGTGCAGGCAGGGAGGATTTAGGATTAAAGTTTCTCACTAAATCAAAAGCAAAATTAAAGACTAACAACAATCATTGGGAACATTGGCCCTTAATATTCAAGATCTTTTCATGAGATTTTCCTCAGAAGGAAAGGAAATTGCATTTAGAGGTATGCAAGGGAAACCCTCTAAGGTGATAATCTCTAATAGCATGACAAACTTAGTCAAAAACGAACACAATGGTGTAATTGCACAATTGCGCTCACTAGATGCTCAAACATCTATATCCTCTGATCCAATGGATCTCCAAATAGTTATCAACAATCATTCCAAGGTATTTAGAGAGATCCCCAAGGGTTTTCCACCTACTCGAGATCATGACCATGCTATTCATTTGAAATCAAGAAGTGTACCACCTAATATTAGGCCTTAGATTATCCATATGCACAGAAGAGTGAGTTTGAGAATATGATCCAATAAATGTTAGAGGTTGACATCATTCAACCTAGCCATAGTTCTTTCTCTTCAGAAATAGTGATGGTTACAAAAAATGATGATTCAATGTGTATGTGTCTAGATTATAGACAACTCAACAAAATGACCATCAAAGATAAGTTTCCTATTCTTGTCATTGATGAATTATTAGATGAATTGCATGGAACAATTTTCTTTACTAATTTGGATCTTCGTTCAGGATATCATCAAATTAGAATGAGGTAGGAAGACATTCCCAAAACAACCTTTAGAACACATGAAGGTCATTATGAGTTTAGGGTTATGCCATTTGGACTTACAAATGCACCTTCAACATTTCAAATGTTGTTGGATTCTATTTTCAAACCCTTCCTTAGTAAATTTGTGTTAGTAATTTTTGATGACATACTGATCTATAGGAAATATTGGGAAGAGCATATACAACATGTTGACAAAGTATTACAACTATTGGAAGAGAAAAAACTTTATAAAAGCCTTTCCAAGTGTGCTTTTGGGGTTCAAGAAGTGGAATATTTGGGTCATATTGTATCTTATGAAGGTTTAAAAGTGGATCATAACAAAATTAAATCTACGAGGGAATGGTCAATTCCAAAAAAATTAAAGAAACTTAAAGGATTCTTAGGATTGACAGGCTATTACCACAATTTTGTCAAGAACTATGGTCAAATCAGTACCTCTAACAACATTATTAAAGAAGGAAGCATTTTATTAGACTCAAGAAGCAACTAAATATTTTGAAAAACTTAAGGAAGATATGTGTACAAATCCTATCCTGGCCACACTTGACTTCAAAAAAACATTTATTATGGAGTGTGATTCCTTAGGCCATGGCATTGGTGCAGTTTTAATGCAAGATGGAAGGTCCCTTTCCTTTGAAAGTATCCAACTTAAAGGAAAAAACTTACTCAATCCCATTTATGAAAAAACATGTTGGCCATACTGCATGCAGTTAAGAGATGACATCCTTACCTAATAGGAAGACACTTCAAAGTAAAAAAGGATCATGATAGTTTGAAGTACTTCTTGAAAAAAATATTATCTTCAGAAGAGCAAAAAACATGGGTTACAAAGATGTTAGGTTACAACTTTGAAATTATCTACAAAAAAGGAAAACATAATATTGTGGTAGATGCACTTTCAAGGAAAGACGAAGAAACAAAGGGTTCACTATGTTCTATTTCTATTCCACAATTTGATTGGGTGGAAGAAGCAAGGATAGAATGGAAGCAAGATCAAGAGGTATGGAAGGTCATTCAATAGATACAAGAGGACCCTAGTGCATTAGATAAATTTGTATGAAATAATGATTTGCTATGGTATCATGATCACCTATATTTATGTAAGAATTCCCAACTCAAACAAAAGGTCATTATGGAATTGCACACTTCTCTTATAGGAGGACATTCATGGTTATTGAAAATTTATCATAGGATCAAGAAGGATTTTTTCTGAGGTCTTAAAACTGATGTTCAAAAGTTTGTGTCTAAATGTGTGGTTTTCCAATAGAATAAGGGAGAGACAATAAAGATGCCATGTCTCCTACAACCATTAGCTATACGAAGTCAACATTGGGAAGAATTTTCAATGGATTTTATTACAAGTTCACCCAAATCTGAAGGAAATACTGTCATCATGGTAGTAGTGGATCGACTGACAAAGTATGCCATATTTTCTCTATTTCTCATCTTTTTAAAGCAAGTACAGTAGCCACAACATTCATGGAAACAATTCAAAAGCTACATGTCTTGATTAATTGGGGTGGTTGTCATTGTTGTCAACCCTTGAAACAAGTCTAGTAGAAAATTCCAGTAGCCCCAACATTATGGATAAGGGACTCAATATTGTTTGAGGTATAACAATATGAATATTAGTGTATTTATAGGTAAGACTATTCTAGATGGATATTACATGTCATTCTGTTTCCGATGATATGTGGAACGTCACATAAATCCTCACGATTAGAGAGTTATGGCCTTGTGAAGTTGGAGAACCCTCTTGAGTTATCTAGAATCCCATAGAAGGTCAAAAAAGTAAAATTATTCTAGAAACCCCTAGAAGGTCAAATAAGTCAAATTATTCTAGAAACCCCTAGAAGAAGTTGACTAGTCAAAGTGGGTGAAACTAGGAGTTAATCATGGGTTAAATTGTTGCAATAAGAAAATAATTAAAAATAAATTAGTTGCAACTAGAAATGGAGAGTTTACTATTTGTGGATAAAGTGGTTATAAGTGGAGAAGTGGTTAGAAGTGGGTTAGCCCTAAAAGGAGGAAGTTGGGTTAAGTTGGTTAGAAGGTAACCCTTAGAGGAAACTACTTGGAGAATATAAATAAGATACAAAGGGTCTCCTATTAGCACCTATTGAGCCCATTGAATATCTATTATTGTGTAAGGTTTATTACAGGTACTCATTGATACATATGAATCTATGCAAGTCTGAGGTAGCAAGAAGGATCGACGATGAAAGTTTCAAAGTTGCAGAAATACTGAAAAAACCTTAGTTTTTGAGGTGTACGTGGGTTGTAGTGGAAGAGGTCGTATACGTACGTGGGATGGCAGTATAAAAGGGCACGTACAGTTGAAAAACCATGAAATCTTGAGTTGCTAAGGGTGTTAGGTTCTTATATTTTAAAAGCAAGCTCCCATGAAGGTCTACAATGATCAGGTACAATAGATCTATCTTCTGGTTCAAAAGACATGTCTTATTTTTATGAGTAGTTGGATATTGTTGTCTACATGGGATATGGTTATGGGGGTTTGAGGATTTTCCCTAGAGAGGCTATTTGTTGTATGACACTTATTGTATAAGGAATATCTACATAAATACAGTGTTGGTGTATCTGATATTTATCATTGATACATCTTGTTAGAGTTGAGGGATTTTTTTGGTACATGGTTGAGGGATTTTGGTTGTGAAGTGATTGTGAAGTGCTTGTGAGTTTGTTTGTGAAGTTTGAGGATACATATCAATGAGGGTTTGATGTCTATTTCATGTGAGGATTATTGCACTTGATCATGATTGTATACACATGTATGACACATGACTAGAGAGATATAGATACACTTGGTTAAGGGATATGTATGATGATGTATGCATAGGGCACAACTACATATTGGACTCAATGACAGGTTGTAGGTCGATTTTACAGAGAAAACAAAGTGTCTAATTTATAGAAAAGGTGAAAACCCTATCTTTCTGAAGGTGTACGTAGGATGCAGTATAGACATGCCATGTACATACATAGGTTGTAGTATAGACAGGGAACATACATACACGAACTGCATCATATATAGGTAATGTACCTATTGGTACATATTGACTTCTGGTACATGATTGATTACATGCTATTGGTATATGTTGGTTATAGGTTGTTGGCACAGATTGGTACAGGTTTTTAGTCGTATATCTCACAATGACAATGTGGTAGTGGTTTCATCATTTTACTTATATTTTAGGGTAGTTCTACGGGGAAAGGATAAATGCTTGTAGCCACATTCTGGTTGTAGCCAAAGAACATAGGGGGTTGTAGCCTCCTTCTCGTTGTAGCTAGAGAATTGGGGAGTTGGAGCTTCCCTCAGGTTGTAGCCTAAAAATATTGAGGGTTGGAGCCTCCTTGGAATTGCAGATGGAGAACAAAGGAAGTTGGTGCTTCCAATGAATTTAATTCTTAAATACATATAAGAAAAATCATTCATGGTTTTAACTCGCAGTGGGTTTCCACGTAAAAATACTAGTGTACTTTGTATGTGTATGATTACTCATTGTTCATGGTTCATTTATTTTGCACTTGTGGAATGATAATGGTAAATTGATCATAAATATAAAAAACACTTATATATTGTGGTTAAAAATGATTAAAAATATCTATTATTGATTCACCCCCCCTCTCAGTAATCCAACAATTGGTATCAGAGCAGGTTCCTTTAGAAATCAGTTTAACCACTAAAAGGTAGATCATGGAGAGAAACAATATGTATAAAAATGGAATACCATAGTTTGATGTACAAAACTATGCCTTCTGGATTAGAAGGATGAAAACATATATACAAACACAATATTTGAAGTCTCGCAATCAATAGTAGATGGATATAAAGAACCAACTGTTCCTCCAACAAATGAAAATGGAAGGAAACTCAACCTAAATAATTCAAAAGACAAAATGCACTCCTGAATGGTTTGGTTGATTCAATATATGTTAAAGTTATGCATTGCATCTTTGTAAAGGAGATTTGGGAAAAAATTCAGAATGTATATGAAGGAGACGCACAAGTCAAGGAAACAAATCTTCAAACGTACATATGTCAATTTGAACAGCTGAAGATGAAGGAAGATGAGAATATTTCATCTTACTTTTTGCGAGTTGATGAAACAATGAATGCAATTAGAGGATTGGGAGAAGAAGTTGATGAATCTATAATTGTTCAAAAGGTACTAAGATATCTTCCAATGAGGTTTGATCCTAATATCTCAACACTAGAAGAAAGAACAAATCTAGATTCAATAAGCATGGATGAGCTACATGGAATATTCACAACATATGAAATAAGAACTGAATAGGAGAATCCAGTTACAAAAGAACAAGCATTCAAAGAATCCAAGAAGTCAAAGAAAAAGGACAAGCAACAAGCAAAGTTAGACAACAACAACAATGACATCTCAGAAGACGATGAAGAAGTAGCCAACTTCGTCAGAAGACTGAAAAAGAGAACTGATGGAAAATACAGAGGTAAGCTTCCATTGATTTGTTTTAATTATGTTGGTATTGGTCAATTCACTAACAAATGACCCCATAAGAAAAATAAAAGAAATGAAGAAGATGAATCGAATAACAAACAAGTATATAAAGGCAAAAGGACCAAAAATATTTTTTTCAAGAAAATCTTTTTCACTAAAGAAAACAACATCTCATCAAACGAAGATGAAGACAGTGAAAGTGATACAAAAAGGGTTCTATTCATTTCAATATAAAATTATGATGAAGAAGGCACCGAAGAAGAATATGAAGAGGCATAAGTTGACTAATAGAAGAACTGTTGAGTGCTATAGAAGTTATAAAAAGAGAAAAGAAGAAAAACAAGTCACTATAGGCAGAACTAAAAAGAAAAGATGAAACTCAAAATTCCAACTTTGAAGAACTAGAGCATATGATCACTAAATTAAAAATTCAAGTTGAAGAAGACAAAATAATTGAAGAAGCACTCAAAGAACAGTTAGAAGAAAGAGACAATATCATTGGGAATTTGGAAGCAGAGATTGTCACATTAAGAAAAGGTCTTGAAAAGAAAAACATGCAGAACAACTCTAAAGTTTTGTACAACATGATTAACAGTCAGAGACCAAATCATGAAAAGCCCGGACTTGGATACAATCATACATAAAAGGGATCAAGCTCCAAAGAAACAGATGAAGAAACAAATCCAAGCAGCTATGTCGAGAAAATCAGAGGAGACAAGAAGTTTTACAAGGAAGATCACAGGGACACTCCTCCACCTAGAAGATTTAGATTTCAGAATTAGCGCCAATAAAAAACAAGAAGGCCTCAAGAAGAAGAAGGATTCAGAAGAGTAACCTCCTTCAGAATATATTCAAATCCCATGTATCAAACTATATTATTTGGTTTATGTTATTCATGTAACAATTTTGGACATAAAGCTGTAAATTGCAGAGAAAATAGCAGAAACAAAAACAAATATGAAAGTCACACAAAATGGTTATCCAAGAGGGCCTAGTGAAACACAAAGAAGAAGCTACAACATGTTTGAATCCTTGAGAAATGAAGTGTAATGCTACAAGTGCAACAAATTTGGACACATGGCCAAATATTGTAGGATGACATTCCCTCCTAGAGAATCACAACAGAATAACAACAGTCACAGACATGAACCTCAACATAGAATATGGATAAGAAAGCAGAACCAGTATAACAATGAAGAATGTACACTCACTCTACAAGATAAACACAAGAAACATGGTTGGTATGTTGACAGTGTCTGCTCAAAGCACATGACATGTGATGAGGACACATTTCTAACCTTGAGAAAAGAAAGAGATGGACCAGTCTCCTTTGGAAACGATGACTCAACTAGAATCATTGGAAGAGGAACATTTAGAATTGGAAACAAGGATACCAAGGAAAAAAATGTTCTACTAGTGGAAGATATGAAATATAATCTTCTAAGTGTAAGTCAAATATGTGACCAAGGTCACAAACTTGTGTTTGATTCACATAAGTGAGAGATAAGAAAATCAGGTTCAGGCATATTGGTTGCAACAACTGTATAACTTCAAGAAAGATATATGTATTAAGTGAAATTGGAAATTAGAAGTGTTGTCTAGGAAAGGAAGATGAAGTTTGGCTATGGCACAAAAAAATGGGTCACATAAAATTTGACAACCTTGTCAAATTAAAAAAAAGGAAGCAGTCAAATAAATTCCCTAGATCACAAAGCCAATCAACACCTTATGAAAGCATTTTCAACAAAGGAAAAAAACAAAGACCAAATTAAAATCAAAGGAATAATCCACAACAAGGCCGCTCGAAATTGTGCATACTGATCTAGTTGGACCAACTAAAACAAAGGGTTTAAAAGGTGAACAATACTTTATGTTATTGGTTGATGATTATAAAAGGATGACTGCAGTTTGTTTTTTTAGGAAGAAGTTAGAAGGATTCGAGAACTTCAAGGTATACAAGGAAATGGTTGAAAATGAAATGGATTTCTGTAGCAAGCATGGAATAAAAAGACAATTCTCTATTTCTAGGACACCTCGACATAATGGAGTTGTCAAAAGGAAGAACATGATAGTACATGAAATGGATTGAACTATGTTAATGGATTCCAAGTTGACAGATGTCTTTTGGGCGCATGCAGTGCATTAAATAGTTCATAGTCAAAATAGAGTAATGCTAAGAAACAACAATGATAAGACTCCCTACGAGCTATGGAAAGGAAGACCAACGAATGTGAAGTACTTCAAAGTTTTTGGAAGTAAATGCTACATCAAAAGAGAATATGGAAGAATGACAAAGTTTGATTCTCGTGTGAACAAAGGCATACTTGTTCGGTATTCGAGCACAAGGAAAGCATACAAATGATTCGATCTAAGTCTCAACAAAGTTGTGGAAAGAATCAATGTGACAGTTAATGAGACACATGGACGAAAAATAAAGAAAGAAGAAGATGAGTCAATGGAATATGTTCATGAAGAAGAAGAAAATGAAGAATAAGTATTATAAGGGGAATATGAAGAAGAGCAGTTAGAAACAAAAGAGAAACAAAAACAATGTCTTCAAGTACCTCCAAATACACCTAGAAAAATAATATAGAAGAATCATCCATCAGATCAGATTATCGGGAACAAAGATGGAGGAGTTGAGACTAGAAGAAGAATTCTTTCACTAGAACAAATGCACCTAACACTCTTATTCTTGATTGAGCCAAGCATCTTTGAAGAAGCCAATAAGGATGAATTCTAGATAAAATCCATGGATGAAGAGTTGGATCAGATAGAGAAGAATGATACTTGGGAATTGGTTCCGAGACCAAGGTACAAGAATGTGATTGGCACAAAATGGGTCTTCAAAAATAAATTGAATGAAGACAGACAGGTTACCAGGAACAAAGCTAGATTGGTATGTAAAGGATACACACAATTTGAAGGTGTTGAATTTGAAGAGAAATTTTCTCTAGTTTCTATAATGGAAGCAATCAAATTGATCCTAACTTATGCATGCTCCAAAAATATCAAAGTGTATCAGATGGACATGAAATCAACCTTTCTGAATGGGGAAATAAAAGAAGAAGTCCACAGTGAGAAACCATAAGGATTTTAGTTGTCATAGAATGAAGATTATGTTTGCAGGTTGAAGAAGGCCTTGTATGGTCTCAAACATGCCCCTAGAGCATGATATTCTAGACTGGACAAATATCTACAACAACAAAGGTTCATGAACGGAAATGAAAACAACAACCTCTACATCAAGGTAAAACAAGATAGTATTTTGTTAATTAAAGTTTATATTGATGATATTATTTTTGGAAGTGATGATGACAGGATGAGCCAAAAATTTGCAAAGGATATGGAGAATGAATTTGAAATGTCACTACTTGGAGAATTATCCTTCTTGTTGGGTCTTCATATATGTCAAAGCAACCAAGGAACTTTTATTTCTCAAACCAAGTATATCAGAGAAATGCTAAAGAGGTTTGGAATGGAAGATTGCAAACCAATTAATAATCCTATGCATACCAGTTGTAAGCTAAGTAAACACGATGATTCAAAGTCTACAAACAAAAGGAAGTACAAGTCAATGATTGAAAACTTACTTTATGTGACAACATCTAGATCAAATGTAATACATGCAGTTAGACATGTGGCCCGATTTCAAGTAGAACCAAAGGAATCACATTTTCTAGCATTAAAGAGGATCTTTAGATATCTGAAGGGTACAAAAGAGTTTGGATTATGCTATCTAAAAGGAAAATATCTATCACTTGTTGCCTACACAGATGCAGATTGGGAAGGTTGCATTGATGACCAAATAAGTACATGTGGAGCAACGTTCTACTTAGGTGAGTGTTTGGTATCTTGGCTAAGCAAGAAACATACGCCAATATTATTGTATATAGCCGAAGTAGAGTATATTGAATCAAAACCATGTTGTACACAGGTTCTATGGATGAAACAAACTTTGACCAATATACAAGTTGAGTATGATGATCCCATTCCGATATATTGTGATAATACAAGCACCATCAGTATCTCAAAGAATCCAATGATGCACTCCAGGATGAAGCACATTCCAATCAAGTATCATTTTCTATGGGAATAGGTTGTAGAGAAGAACATTCAAGTTGAGTATGTTGGCACCAAAGAACATATTGCAAACATGTTTACAAAACTACTTCTAAGGGAAGCCTTTGAGTATATTCATCAAAAACTTGGCATAGTTTCTTCCCCACAATGAATTTTGAAGGATATTATTATATGTATTAGATTTACATGAGGAAGCACCATAATGAGGAAAATTTAGTTTGGGGGAGCAGTTTCAGGAAGAGTTCAGTTAGGGGGAGCAACCCCAAGTACAATTAAGTTAGGGGGAGCATCCCCAATGAGAAGTTACATTTTCCATTGATGTCAAAGGGGGAGAGTTTTCTTAGATGCATGAATTTAGAGTTAGATGCTTGGAGAGAGAGCACAAAGGCATTTCCCAAGAGGAGCGATGTTCATAGCGGGAGCATGAGTGATATGAATTCAATGTTGCATTAGAGTGTTGCCATCAATTCCAAAGGGGGAGATTTTTGATTAATTGGGTTGGTTGTCATTGATGTCAACCCTTGAAGCAAGTCCAATAGAAAATTTTGGTATCCCCAACAATATGGATAAGGGAATCAATATTTTTTGACGTATAATGGTACAAAGATAAGTGTATTTACATGTAAGACTATTCTAGATGGATAATACATATCATGCCATTTTCGGTGATATGTGGAACATCACATAACTCCTCACAGTTAGATAGTTATGGCCTTGTGAAGTTGGAGAACCCTTTTGAGTTATCTAGAAGCCCCCAGAAGGTCAAATAAGTCAAATTATTCTAGAAACCCCTAGAAGAAGTTGACTAGTCAAAGTGGGTGAAACTAGGAGTTATTCATGGGTTAAATTCTTGCAATAAGAAAATAATTAAAAACAAATTAGTTGCAAATAGAAATGGAGAGTTTACTATTTGTGGATAAAGTGGTTATAAGTGGGATAGCCCTAAAAGAAGGAATTTGGGTTAAGTTGGTTAGAAGATAACCCCTAGAGGAAGCTACTTGGAGAATATAAATAAGAGAGAAAGGGTATCCTATTAGCACTTGTTGAGCACATTGGATATCTATTATTATGTAATTTTTATTCTAGGTAATCATTGATACATTTGAAGTTATGCAAGTCTGAGTTAGAAAGAAGGTTTGACGGAGAAAGTTTCAGAGTTGCAAAAATACTGAAAAAACCCTAGTTTTGGAGGTGTACGTGGGTTGCAGTGGAAGAGGTTGCTCACATACAAGGGCTGATAGTATAAAATGGTGCGCATAGCTGAAAATCCATGAAATATTGAGTTGCTGAGGGTGTCAGGTTTTCATAGTCTGAAAGAAAGCTCCCAAGAAGGTCTACAGTGATCAGGTACAACAAATCTATCTACTGGTTCAAAAGGTATGTCTTATTTTTATGAATAGTTGGATATTGTTGTCTACATGGGATATTGTTATGGGTGTTTCAGTATTTTACCTAGAGAGGCTATTGGATGTATGACACTTACTGTATAAGTCATATCTACATAAATACAATGATGGTATATTTGATATTTATCATTGGTACATCTTGTTAGTGTCGAGGGATTTTTGTGGTACACGGTTGAGGGATTTTGGTTGCGAAGTGATTGTGAAGTGGCTGTGAAGTTGTTTGTGAAGTGTGAGGCTACATATCAGTGAGGGTTTGAAGTCTAGTTCATGTGAGGATTATTACACTTTATCATGTTTGTATACACATGTATGGGACGTGAATAGAGATATATAGATGCACTTGGTTAAGGGATATATATGATGATGTATGCATAGGGAACACCTACAGATTGGACACAGTGACAGGTTGCAAGTTGATTTGACATAGGAAACAAAGTGTTCAAGTTTAAGAAAAGTTGAAAACCCTAGCTTTCTGAAGGTGTACACAAGCTGCAGTATAGACAAGCCACATACATACACAGGTTGTAGTATAGACAATGCACATACATACACAAGATGAAACATATACTGGTCACATACCTATTGGTATTTGTTGGTATAGGATGACTTCTGGTACAATATTGATTACAGGCTATTGGTACAGGTTGGTTACAGGTTGTTGGCACATATTGGTACAAGTTTACAGTTGTATATCTCATAGTGACAGTGTGGCAGTGGTTTCATCATTTCACTTATATTTCAGGGCGGTTGGACGAGGTAAGGATAGGTGGTTGTAGCCACCTTCCAGTTGTAGCCAGAGAACATAGGAGGTTGTAGCCTCCTTCTGTTGGGGAGTTGGAGCTTCCCTTAGGTTGTAGCCTGAAAATATAGGGGGTTGGAGCCTCCTTCTAGTTGCATATGGAGAACAAAGGAAGTTGGTGCTTCCAATGAATGTAGTTCTTAAAGACATATAAGAAAAATCATTCCATGATTTTTTCTCCTGCATTGGGTTTCCACGTAAAAATACTGGTGTAGTGTGTATGTTTATAATTTCTCATTGTTCATGGTTCGTTTATTATACACTTGTTGAATGATAATGGTAAATTGATCATAAAGATAAAAAACACTTATATACTGTTGTTAAAAATGATTAAAAATATCTATTACTGATTCACCGCCCCCTCTCAATAATCCAACAACATGGAGTCCCCAAGATTATTATAAGCGATAGAGATCCAATTTTCACTGGAAAATTTTGGACTAAATTATTTTCTTGTTTGGGTACTCAATTGGACCATAGATCGTCTTACCATCATCAATTCGATGGGAAAATTAATATTTTGAATAAAGGTCTATAAGGTTATCTTAATTTCTTTTCATGTGATAAACAAACACAATGGGTCATTTTTTCTCCCTTGGAATAATGGTGGTACACCACATGCTTACATACTTCATAAAAAATGCCCTCATTTTTGGCACTTTATGGATATCATCATCCATCCATCACATCAGCCTTGAAAGGGACCACAAAGATTCAAGCAGTGGAGGAACACATAAGGAACCAACAAGAGTATCTCAAACTATTGAAGGATAACTTGGTTATGCCACAAAATAGGATGAAACAACAAGTAGATCAACATCGTAGTGAAAAAGAATTTGAAGTGGGTATTTTTGAGGCTACAACCATATAAAAAGATATCCCTCAAGAAACAAAATAAGGATAATAAATTCACACCCAAATATTATGGCCCCTATAAGGTGTTGCAAAGGGTTGGAAGTATGGCTTACAAATTGGATTTTCCTCCATCTTCACGTGTACATCCAATCTTCCATTTTTCTTACTTAAAGAAGGTAATCGATGACAAGATCCTTATCTAAACTATTTTACCAAAGATTAATGAAGAAGGGAAGATAATACTATAACTAGAAACAACCCTTGAAATAAGGATTAAGTATCTATGAAATCAAGCAATTACTAAGTACCTCGTCAAATGGAAGAACCTACCAGTGGAGGATGCAACATGGGAAGATGAGTTCTTCATGCAGAAACATCCAAAATTATTCAAGTGTTGTGGAAAACACTTTTTTGAAGGGGAGGGGCATGTTAATCCCTATAAAAATCCCCATGTTAAGTATAAAACCCCTTATTAAGCCCTATTTATTGAACTATTACATTTCTAGTTTTATATTAGTAGGTAGGATAGAACATTTCATTGTACCCTTTCATTATAATTGTACCATTTGTCTCATATATACCAAGGAGACTAGATGTAGGATCATATTATATCATCTTGTACATTGAATATATTGTAAAATAAGGTTTCCCCCTCAAAGTGGACCATTATTCATTGATTTTTTTATCACTCTCAAGGAGTTGATTCATAACATCATTCTAGCCAATTTATATCACATTGGGAATAAGTTAAAATGCATGGGAAGAAGATGTAGTGCACTTCACAACACTAGATGGTAATGATTTTGGATTTTTTTTATTGAGAATGTCTTCATCCATTTCCTATCAAAACGGTCTCTCCAAAGATGGCATGCATACTACTTGGTTGACCTTGGTGGTTCTCTGCTCGATGTGAGATTGAAGGAAACTGCAAAGGAAATAAAGGTAAATATATGGAATGCAATAGAATCACAACCACTCCAATTGGAATATTTTCCTATGGACATAATGGATTGTATTGATGCACAAATCGTAAGAAAAAAATCCTTACGACCACCTCCAATTCCTAAGGTTAGGTGCATCTCCTAATGGTATGTCAAGCATAAAATCTATTGAAAATGGTAAATCTTTGTTTAGACTCATGCACACTACACATTGTTCTAACATTAATTGTATATCTAATAATATCCTAAATTTGATAATTGAGGGGAAAAAATATGAATTCCATGGATGAAATTTCAAGAAGTGAATTATACTTAGTTATTTGGCATCAAATGCTAGTATTTCTAGACAAAGAGAACAAAATATAAGAATTCTTGTTACTATGAAATTTGACACCTTTGATGTCTATTAGAATGCATAGTACCATGTTTTGTAAATATTCAAAATAACTTTCTACTAATATAAGAACCACTTTATAAATGTGACTTGAAGTAAATGATGTTAACATAAATCAAGATCAAATACGATTGCAGAAAATATATGTTAGTATGATGTTGGACCAAAATTCAAATAAATATTCATATATAACTTGTACAAAATGTCAATATGGAACAAGAGTGCCTCCAATTATTTTCTTTCAATATGACCCTGGTTTTACTTCTTAAAAAGGATAATGAGGACCTTGCTAACTGATTCTTCCTCATGTATCACAATTCCATTTCATCATGATAATGAGAAAGTATTTTTTGGATGTGGCAATCATAAAGAACAAATTATTCTCAATGGTGTGATGAAAATTTCTTCCTCTCTATAAATCATATTGCAATTTGTCGTAGTGTTTACTCTTCCCACAAATTGAATTCAAAGAAACATCCTAGAACTTACATGGGCATTGTGCATGATAATATGGAAAAGGTGAAGACTCATATACGAAGGATAGGTAGTAAGAAAAAGGAAATTAGTAGTGTCATGAATCTTCTAATTGCTTTCACTTTTATTCTTACACATGGACAAAACAATAGGGAATCCAACCATTTTAGTCTTCCATTTTTTGAAATGGGTTTACAGTTCACTCTGATTTCATTAGTTAAATGCCTCAAGGTGCTTGAAGGACTAGTGGTGGATAAATATGGGGATTTTTTTTGCATGAGAGGGACATCAAGGCCCTTGATACATGATATGCTATTGCAAATCAAATCATATGAAATATGTTTGGTATATAAGAAATATTTTATGCAATCTCTTGAGGTACATGTTCATAATACATGTGCACATCACATAAAAAATTACCACCATTTTTGTTGTTTCAAATGGATAACTGTGTAATTGACAACAAAAATCATTATGTTTTTTCATTTGTCTCTCTTCTAACAACAAGGAGCATCTTGAAAGTTGTAGAGGTTGGTTTCCTCTTAGTGGGTCACATACATGAAGATATATATGGAACATATGGTTTAGTATCATCTCAATTAAATTAAAAGGGTTTATTTTTCACTATGGAAGATCATGGGTACTTATAGTACATGCGAGGATAATTGTTCCAAGTCCCCCATATATGTTAAGGATGTATTTGATTTCAAAAGATAAATAGAGTCATTTATATTGGATATAAACTACAAAACAATTGGTATCAAAAGATGTCAATACTTCAAATTCCAACTTGTTGATGACATATTGGTTATACAATATAAAGCCTTGGTTAGAGATGAAAACATATGGTTACCTTCTATCAATGTGTGGTGTTCATTTTTTACTTTGTCGTACATAATTACCTAGAGGGAAACCTCCACTATAAACATTACATGTAAATATACCTTTAGAGAATGAATAGATAGAGGGAATAAAAGGGCATATTTCCTTTAGGAGAAAAGGAATTGAAAAGGGAGGGGAACAATTTTCACATTTTTTTGGATATGTGCAGTTAATTTCATAAGTTTTATATCCGAGGAGAGTTCAATGGTTCATAGTACTCAATCAAAATATTTGTATGGAAATACTTTACAAAAGTACATTGGCACTCTCATTGAATGGACGGAACATGGTGGCCGTTGGGACTGATGTCCACCTATGGCGAAAGTAGCTGGGGGAAGGTTATCGACGCGTGAAGGTCTCAACTCGCACTAACGCACCTTGGTTTAATCCTTGTTCACTTATATATTGCTCAAGGCTTCGTTAGGGGACTTTGTAAGGCCCTTTCACGTTCCAGGCTTTGAACCTGTCTGCTTGCTGGGGCGTGGCGTTCTAGCCTATTTTATTCCCTCAATGCTATCCCCATCTCAGGTCACGAAGTGGCGATAGAGTGCGTTTCAATGGCCATTGAATCGATTTATCTGGGCACGTTGCCTATAACTACAACTCGGTTTGCTGATCACAAGCAATGGAAGAAGATAGAGGTTGAAACATGATATCTCTAAAGACACTATGGATATGAAGGCTTTATGGATTTGATTTTTTCATAGATGTATTGTTTAAATATTCCAACACTCCATATTTATCTATTATGAGGTTAGAAATATAGGCTATATGTTGTTTCTCAGTGCAACCCATGATGATTACATAAACTAACAAGTCACAAAAACTACTTTTTCTCATGAACACTACATAAAGTTACCTACAACTATTTTCTATTGGTATTACTTATATTTTTCCTTTCTAAAGTTCAAGATTATTGTTTTTACCTTTGCATCATTATGTATTTTATATTTTTACTATCAATATTGTTTTTGACCTTTGCATCATTGTGTATTTTATATTTTTACTATCTATAAGCTAGTAGTTGAGCTCTTAAAAATCCCCCTAAGTTTTGAGAAAAATATGGGGGCCCTCTTTTCTCTTTATAATCTGAATATGATTTCTTTTTGGATTTGCATAGACCTTGGTTCCTCATTTTCTTTGAAACCCTAATAATTATTTTGAGATGGATAAGTTATATGAGCCTTCATGTTTTACTTTCTTGGTTTTTCTTCGTTTTATGAATTCAATGGATTTAATTTTTGGTTTTCTTAGTTACTCGAGTCACCACCCCATATATTCAAATTGGGCCCGACTTCAAAGCTGGGAATATTCTCTTCCTTTGATTGCTAAGTTCATTCCCTATCTCAAAATTGGACCCAATTTTCAAATCGAGGTCATGATTATTAAAAGTTCAAATTAAAGTTCTTCTATTTTAAAGCTAAAGTTTGATGTTGCCATTGACTTGTCCCTTTTCCTTTTAACTTCCTCTCAAATTTCACGATGACTTTGAAGTTAGGATCGATTTTTCAATTGGGTCTTTCATTTTCTTTTGGTACTCCCAATATTCCTTGATTTACGAGTTGGGTCCAATGTGTTAATTGGGTGTCCCTTCAACCCATCGTTTGAACTTTTGAACTAGTCCCCAAACTTGAGGAAGACTTGTTGATGTTTTTTTTTAAGATCGATTTCACGATGTGCCCAATTCTCAAATTGGGGCCACTCTTCACGGGTTCACCCAATATCTTTCTTGATTCACTAACATGAAAGCACCTTTATATTTCTACTAAGGGGCATGGAAGGAGGAGGAAAGGTGCTAAGTAAAAGTCATTAATATGGAAATCTAATGATCCTATTGAGATAATATAAGATACAAAAGAAACAATACCAACAATTAAGTAGACAACCACATCAGTAGAGTCATTAGATAATAAGGAAAAGAAACCCATGAAGGGAAGCAACCAATCACGAAAGCTTCTAAGGATGTTAAGTTTCCCATTTATACAGATACCTCTTATACCATTGAAATTGATGGATCCCACACCTATAATGAACTATTCCATTTGGTTAAATATGGGAAGGGGATACAACATGATGATGAATTAAATGAAAGGGAAGAGGAAGAGCCTTCAATAGTAGAGAATTTAAAGAAGTCCTTTGCTCACAATGCAACAACTATATCCTGAGTGTTACCGTGTGAAAATATTATTAGATATATGGTACAACACATGAAGGTTAGCACTAAAAGGATATTGAATGAATAGGGAATGTGTATTGGCTCATTTGCATCAATAGATTTCAAATCATACTAAAAAATGTCAAATGCTGAAATATACTTTGCCAATAAGTGGATGAGGGGTTTCAGACATGACCATAATTGTTATGGTATTCTCACCGAGTGGTATGAAGAAGAGAAAAATTTCAAATCCCTAAGTAATAAACCATTCCCCACCATACACCTCAGGTTAGAATACACACAGGAAGCTCAACTAGTAAGAATGATATATGTTGAGAAAAATGCAACTCGTGAAAATATCATAGGTGCCAATGATGCATGAGATAATTGAAAATTGAGTTTTTTTCAACAAGGTAGCCATCTTATCCAACTCATTAGCATAGGTTGTAGGAAATGCTTAAGAACATGCACTCATAGGAATATCCTCAAAATTCTATATGTATTCCTATCTATCAGATGTGGTCTGTGCCTACAACACATTCACGTGATTAGGATGGTATTGGTCTGTAGAACAACCACTTGTTTTATTTCAAGGAATTTTAGAAGAAAAAGTACAAATATTATTTTTCCCTCATTTGTGATGGATTCTTAGCACCATTGTATGATCTTATTTTTTTCAAACATTGCCCAAGGATATTCCTAGAGGCCATAGAATTATTGAAGAACATTGGGGACTTCTACCTAAATGAATAGTCCACTTACATCAAAATATATGGCATTCCTTAGGCACCCCATACTCTTTTAGTATACAGGAAAAACAAGTTTCTCATTAAACTGGATATTAGATTGCATTTCATGTTTTCAATGCTTGCTTGATCAAGAATAAAAATAAGTTATGCCCAACTTATCCACTATACACAGGTATGTACATACTGACATATTCTAGTTGGGTTAGGATGGAAAGGGAAAATATCGATAAATACCATTTTAATATAGAAAGGATTCAAATGCATCATCCCCTAAATATTGTCGAAAACCATAGAGTTAAAATGAAGATTTATTTCCCTTTCAAGCATGAAGAAAATGAAGTTGAAAAACCTCATAGTAGAGAATTAACTTATTAAGAAGTTATGAATAATTTATAGACTATTGTTGAACAAAAAGAAAAGAAAAATAAAGAGGAACTTGAGAAAGTTTTTGTTGAAAGACTAGATCTTCAAGAGAAGAGGAAAGAGGAGGAAAAGAGAAGAGAATAAGTACTAAAAAAAATCCAAAGTAGAGGTTGAGGCCAAAAGGAAAGTAGAGGCATAGACAAAAGTTTTTAAGAATGAAGAGATAACAAATAAAAAGTAAGTCGATGCTAGGGCCCAGGCAGATATTGTAGAAAATAATAAAGTTGTTGAGAATACCAAAGTAGAYGCAAAAGCTAGGAAAAAATTGAAGGARAATGAAGAAGCCTAGATTTTAAAAGTTGAAGTAGAAAAATAGAAAAGGAGAGAAGAAGAGTTGAAAGATAAAKCTCAAGAAGAAAGAGTAAAAAGGAAAGGATTTGAATGCCTACCAAAAAGATTGAGAATCAAGAAAGGGATTTGAACAATCAAGAAAKGAATCAAAACATACAAGGGGAATCAATTATTCAAGAAAGGGATTCAAACAATCAAGAAATGAATCAGAATAGGCAAGAGGAATAAAATCCCTAGGTGGAAGGAAAAGATGAACTTAATATAAAAAAAAAGGGGAATCGAAAAKCCAAGCRGAGGAACCAAGAYGATTAATATCCCTCTTATTCTTTTTTGTATAAATAATATAGATGCAATAGAGGAATTTTTTTTTGCTTGGGATTGTAAACTAATTTCAATCTTACTTGAGAAGCCAATTGGCTACTATTTTAAGATTGATTATGGTGCATGTGTGGTGTAGAACTACTTCCTTGCTTGCTTATGTTAGAATGAATATGAGATTATTTATTTTTGCTGTAGGTTATTCTCATGGAATGATAATTATTTCTTGTTGGTGTGATTCAATTAGTTGCTAACGATGAATATGAAATGGTCACTAGTTACTGAAATGAGGTTAATTTGATTCTATGATTGGTTATCTTATTTTTTTAACCATTAACTTACATTATCTTATTTTATATCATGATGATTGGAATTGCTATTTATTTCATATTCATATTTTGTTCTCAAATCCTGTCTAGTTGTTTAGAGTAGGATTTCATTCGATTATTAGATTTAGGACTGTAGTTTAGGATTTAGATACCCGAATATAAAGCTCGTCTATAAATATGGAAATCAGGCCAACATACTAGAGGAGGTTGATATCCTAAATAGAGAAAATACTAATTGGGCCTTAGCTTTGGGAAATTTTCCTTAGTTCGATGACAAACATTTTTCTACATCAACAATTTAGTGTTAGAAGGATGGATTTCAACATTTTATGGATGAACATGGTAGTAGCTCTCAATCGTGGTTCCTCTATTATGAAAAGAAAGATTGGATTTGAAAATCCCGACACTCCACCATATGAACCTCATTCTGAAGTTGAGATTGAATATCCTTTCATTGTCCCCAAACATGAAGTCCATTCTCTAAGACTTATAACTTGAGAATTCTCTTGCGAACTTGGAAATGACTTACCCCTTTTACAATAACTACCCAAAAATACAAGAGTCCATAGAAACGTTTTCCACATTGAAGATGATGTTTTTTCTCATAGCCTAAATGACCTTGTTTGTCATTCTTTGGGTGAAATTTTTGAGCCTCTAGATCAGATTCCTCCTCCCACACCATCTATTAGTCTTGATCATTCATATTCACAGACATAATCTACCAAGAAACATAGATAAGAAATATATCAACACATCATGGATAATGTGAATGCACATTAGAATCAACCTGTTTGGTTATCTTAGGATTCCCTCTAATTGCAAAAACAACTTCATGAGCTCCCTAAGCATCCCGAGAGACTACTACCTAATTTTGATCCTAACAAATCTGGACCACCAGAAGACCACATGAATTTTTGTATGCTAACAATCAGGTTAATGAACATCCAACATGAGGATGTTTCCTATCACCTTTTCCCATATACATTTGAAAATAATGCTTCCACATAGTATTTCAACCTAGATATAGGGTCTCTTACTAGCTAGAATCATTTTGAAAAATCCTTCTTAACTATACCTACTGATGAAAGAACTTCAACTGCATTGGTATTAGAAATATCTAGAATGAAAATGGATGCTAAAGAAAGCATAAATGATTTTCATCATAAATTTACCACCATCCTTAATAATATATATGAAATCACTAAGCCTTTTGTCGATGTACTAACTGAATTCTATACTTTTGGATTTCCAATCTCTACCGCCGTGTTTGTTGAAAGAGATGGAAATAATACATTGGCATTTTTTTTTCAAGAAACAATTGAGGTGGAAAAGGAAATGATAAGTCTTAAAGGAGACCCTTGCTTAGATTAAAACAAATACACAACCAATCCTAAGAAACCTTTGTTGTTGATCAAACCAAATACTAAAACTAACGAAAATGATTCAACTGACATATAAATGAAAATGATTCAACCAACATAGAAATCTTGCAGAGGATTGTGAAGAGACTCTCAAATGAAATAGTTGATTTAAAAAAGAGTTATAACATATTTAGTGACTTGATGAGAATTGTGACCTCAAAATGAGAACTGTATCTATAAAACCCCATACTTTTGGGTTAAAAACACTAAAATCAACCTTTTTTTTGAAAAGTGGTGCTATCAATAGCACAATTGGTTTTTTTTTTTTTCGGGGTGGGGGGGCTTAAAGTGACCAACTTTTGAAACCACGACCTTAACAAACTTGGAATTGTCCGTGAAATCATTTTTTTTTTAAAGTAAAAATAGAGGTGAGAATCCTTCTATTCAATCCAGGAAGAAAGTACACAGTGATACATTGATTTATTGATGGTAGAAGACCCCCCAGAAAGAGAACATGGGATCACTTGAGACTAGCCTATGCTAAAAAAAGAGCCACAGGGAGTGCATGGGCAAAGCGAGATGAAAAATTACAAGACAAGGAGAAAGGGCCGGATCATTGTGTTGGCCGGTGAGGATCCTTTCTGCCTTTTTTCTTATGAACATCAATCCAACCAAAGGAGATGATAGGCTCAACAAATTTCGCCACCAAAGCCAGATGGTCTGAGGAAGTGCCATAATCTTGAGCTGCTGAAGTCAAGGGTGCTTATTTGTCATTGTCTGAATTGTCTAATTCATGAGGACACTTCTGAGCCCCTGGGAGCGGGGCCGTGGTCATGATTATTTCAATTGTTTCCCCCTTTTCAAGAGGTGGGTGTGAAGGCTTAACTATGGGAGTTGGAATCATGACTTCTGAAACTTCAAGATTTTGTGCCGAGGTCGAAGGCTGGTGTTTTGGGTTTGCAGTTGGATGCTGAGCGAATGTTTGGGGCTGCGAAGGTGTTGTAGAAGGCGAGGGAGTTGGAGCATCTTTGTGATGCTTCTTATTGTTGGAAGAAGGGTTCGAGCGACTTTTGTGAAAATTTGGTCCTTTCCAACTAGTAGCTCTTTTCCATGCTCCAGAGGTTGAGGAAGGGGTTGGGGATAGATGACAAGTAGCTTGGAGGTGCCCTGTTTACTGACATGAGCGACATCTGAAGGAATTGTTGTCATAATTGATCATCTCTGTGTAAGGATCTCCCTCATCCCAATCTATAAGAATCCTATCCGGAAGCCCTTGATTGAGGTCAATTTCAACACATATGCGGGCGAAAGTGATGAAGCCTTTTGATATCCAGTTTGTGTCTGTCTTGATAAATCTACCCAACACATTGCCCAGGGTAGGTAAAAAAGTTGGAGTATAAAAATGTAGGGGTAGATTGGGTAGTCTTACCCAGACCAGTGTAGTCATGGCTGTCATGGTCAGTGGATTGAAGTCAGGGAACCATATCTGCATGGAAAGACCAAATCTTCCCCAAAACCAAGGACCTTGCTCTAGCACGCATTGGAATTCGGCTTCTGTGGAAAATTTGATGATGAAGAACCCTTTAGAGCAGAGGAATAGCTCATGACCTGATGACTAGGTCTTGTTAACCCATTCTCTTAGCACAAAGGCCAAGGGCCAAAGTCCATTGAAGCGACATATGAGTGCTTTTGTATGGTAGACAAAGGAAAAGGCATAGACTTGGGGATCTTCGACTTCTGTTGTTGGAGGTTCTGCTCACTACTCCATAAGGAAGGCAGAGCCAAATAGCTCCTTTACTCCTGAAGTTTTAGCCTTGGACCCCGAAGGAGTGAAAATCCCTGTTTTCACAGCATGCTTGTAAGAGATTGGATGAGTGAATGAAGGCGCTCCTCCACGCAAACAAGAAGTGAGAGAAATGGTTGCATTTTTTAGATTCCCATAGTATCATAGTAGAGAGCCATCCACAAGCTGTTGTCCTTCGAAGATTAGTCGTTGAAATCCAGGCGGAGTACCTGTAGCCTGGTGGATTTGGGTTTTGAGCTGAAACACAGAGTCTAAATCTTGAGCATGCAAGCAGAGAGAAGATTCGGCGATAGTCTTTACAAAAAGGGAAAAGCCTATCGCAATCTCGGAGCTAGTCTTTCCGTGATATTCAGAATGAAACCTCGCTCTTGCATCACTCTTAACTCGATTCCTATACCAGAGCGAAGGCTGAGAATCCTCCAAGAGTTGTAGATCCCTGAGGTCTCTGATAATTGAATGTCTTTTGAAATTTAGATTAAGGCGGCGATGGCTGCTTGGGTTTAGCACTTGCCATGCCCACAGTCTCTTCTCGACATTGATCTGGGCCCAAATGGTTGGTTCTCTCTCGCCAGAGAACGAGTTGGAGCCTCCCTCCTTGGTTGCAACCGTCCATTGAGGTTCCGCTTCATCCGACTAGGGTGAACGAATAGATTTAAAAAGGTTCATCTCCGTGTGCTGTTACTGGTCCATCTCGGTGCCTATGTCGGCGTTAGGCACCGCTTCCATTCCTTTGGGTTTAGCCGGTGATTACTTTGGCTCTTCGGCTTCGATAATAACAGCGGGCATTGGTCGGTCTTTGGCATTGTCTGCTTGGTCTTAGCCCCTCCTGCTTTCTCCTTCTTGGGAGTAGGGTTTGCCGCGACAGGTTTCTTGGTGAGGAAAGGCACCATTTTTCCCTCTTGTTCGTGAAATCATTGAAATCAACCCATGAATCAAAAAGTGGCACAAAGAACAAATTTTCTTTTTCGGTGTCAAAATTACAACTTATTTGAAACCATGGCCTTAACAACATGTATTGTTGCATCCAAAACCTTAAAATCAACACCAAAATCAAAAAGTGTCGCTCCCAGTAGCACCCCCAATATTTTTTTTTGTGTCAAAATTACAACTTCTTTGAAAGCCATGGCATTAATAACTAGTACACTTGCAACCAAAATCTTAAAATCAATCCTTGAACAAAAACAATGTGCTACTGATAACAACCCCTATTTTTTTTAAGCTTAAAAATAGAATATTTTGGAAACCATGGCCTAAACTCCCAATGCAGTTGTGAACAAAACAACAAAAAAGGGAAAAACACAAAATATTGAAAAAAAATAAAAAATGTAGAAGATAAAATGAAAAAAAGAGAAAAAAATCCCTCCACATCCCCCACTTTCCTAGGTTGTCGAGGGTGGGTGGGGGAGAGGAGGGTATGGTAAGGGGGGTCAAGGGAGGGGAGGGGTTGGATATTCTCACAATCACCTTCCCTCCCCTCCATTGATCCCCGTCCCATTTCCCCACGCACCTAAGACATCGAGGGGGGGGTGTCGACTCATCTCCCCATCCCTTGCTTTCCTAAGCCAATGCTCATTTGAGTGACAAAACTGTGGTGGATGGGGCTCCCCCCATGGTCCCCCATTAAAGGAGTGGATTTTCTGCTCATTTAATGAACGATCTCGAGGGAGGTAGGGAGAGAGGGAGGGAGGGAGGGGGTGATTATGGGAATTAACTGCCATTCACATGAATATCCTCAAAATTCTATATGTATTCCTATCTATTAGATGTGGTCTATGCCTACAAAATATTTACATGATTAGGATGGTCTTGGTATCTAGAACAACCCCTTGTTTTATTTCAAGGAATTTTAGAATAACAAGTACACATATTAGTTTTCCATCATTTGTGATGGCTTCTTACCACTATTGTATGAAATTTTATTTTTCAAACCTTGACCAAATATATCCCTAGAGGCCATATGAGTATTGGAGAACATTTGTGATTGCTACCTAAATGACTAATCCACTTACATCAAAATATATGGAATTCCTTAGGCACCCCATACTCTTTTAGTATATGTGCCAATCAAGTTTGTCATTCAAGAAATTGGATATTATATCACCTTTCATGGTTTAACTGCATGCCTAATCAAGCATCAAAATAAGTTATTCCCAACTTCTCCATTTTACACTAGTATGTAGGGACTAGCATATTCTATTTGGGTCAAGATGGAAAGGCTTCACAAGTGATGAATGTAACCCTAAAAAATGGACAGCCTCCTCTAAATCATCTCTAATATGTCAAATGTGAAGCCAACAAGGTGTAATCACCCTCCTTAAATCATTCCAATGTCCTCTCCAATTCAGTGGATGGTTGAACAAACCCACACATGCCAAATGAAACCTTCATGCAAACTCCAAGGTGGACATCTCATCAATTGATGTGAAAAATGCCTCAAAATGAGTTAATAAGGTGAGCTTTCATAAATTTGGAATGTTCCAAGGCATGATAAGCTTTGGTTAACCAAGAATAGCCAAAAACAATTTTTATCAATGCTTTGGGAATCATGAATTACCTCGATAAATGTGAATTACATTGGGAAATGTGAAGATGCCCAAAAATATAAATGAAACTAATGCCATGCCCAAACTCAACAATACACCATGCAACATCAAGTATTGCATCATCGATTAACAAATATTCCATGAAATCCTCTACTTCAACAAGATACGTGGAACCAAGTAGGTTTCTCAATTGTCTACAGTTGATAAAAAATCCAAAGGCTAGTGAATAAATTCACTAGGGTTGTTACCCTATACCAAAATGAGGGGAAATAGACCATATAATTTTATATGTAGCAAAAAAAAAACATATTTTTATGCTTCATAATTTTTTCAAAAGTGCACCATATTTTGGACTCATCATCACCCCCCCTGCCCAACCAAAGGGATTTTTGGCCCTAACTTTTCACACAAACTCTCTGGGAGTATACAAGGTGTATTTTTTATACTATTTGGAGTATCTCAAAGATTATGTGGGGAAATCATTTTTTAGGCATGGAATAGGTGACCAAATTATCCATCCGCTCTCGAGGCATGGTTTTGTAAATTGGCCCCTAAATCCAAATGTTGCATTACTTTTTATTGAGCAAAGCACTAGTTATCAAAATCGATGAAAAAACTACTTCTGAGGGGTTGGAACCAGGAGTGAGGGGTGCTCTAGCTGAAATCCTATGCCAAGAATCCATTGGAGTCGACAATTCCTCAATCCAAGTCTCAGTTTTCTTTTTATGCCCAGTTGCAAGTCGCATACCAAACCATTTCAGGGACTCTTGGCCAATTCCTCCTCTGGGCATAAAATCCCAAGGGAGCAACATTTTTGAGATCCCTGAGATTCTACATGCTTGTTTAGGCATGGACTAGGTGACCACATTGTCCATCCACTTCCGAGGCATGGTTTCGTAAATTGGACCCCTAAATCCAAATGTTGCATTTCTTCTTACTAAGCAAAGCACTAGTTATCGAAATCAATGAAAAAAAAAACTTCTGAGGGGTTGGAACCGAGAGTGAGGGGTGCTCTAGCTAAAATCCTATGCCAAGAATCCAACAGAGATGACGGTTCCTCAATCCGAGTCTTGGTTTTCGTTTTATGCCCAGTTGCAAGTCATATCCCAAACCATTTTGGGGACTCTGCCAATTCCCGCTCAGGGCATAAAAGACTAACGAAGAAACATTTTTGAGTTCCATGAGATGTTGCAAGATTGTTTAGGAATGGACTAGGTGACTATATTTTCCATCCGCTCCCGAGGCACGGTTTCATAAATTGGACCCCTTAATCCAAATGTTGGTTTGCTTCAAACTGAGAAAAACACTAGTTCTCGAAATCAATGAGTAAAGCAACTTCTGAGGCATGGCACTCAGGAGAGAGGGGTGCTCTAGCTGAAATCCTATCCCAGGAATCGATTAGAGTCGATGGTTCCTCAATCCGATTCTCGGTGTTCATTTTATGCCCAGTTGCAAGTCGCATCCCAAACCATTTCGGGGACTCTTGGCAATTCCTCCTCTAGGCATAAAATCCTAACGGAGCAACATTTTTGAGCTCCATGAGATTCTACATGCTTGTTTAGGCATGGAATAGGTGACCACATTTTCCATCCAATCTCGAGGCATGGTTTCGTAAATTGGACCCCTAAATCCAAATGTTGCATTGCTTCTTACTGAGCAAAGCACTAGTTATCAAAATCGATGAAAAAAAACAACTTCCGAGGGGTTGGAACCGAGAGTGAGGGGTGATCTAGCTAAAATCCTATGCCAAGAGTTCAACAGGGATGACGATTCTTCAATCCAATAGAGGCCATATGAGTATTGGAGAACATTTGTGATTTCTACCTAAATGACTAATCCACTTACATCAAAATATATGGCATTCCTTAGGCACCCCATACTATTTTAGTATATGTGCCAATCAAGTTTGCCATTCAAGAAATTGGATATTATATCACATTTCATGGTTTCAATGCATGCCTGATCAAGCATCAAAATAAGTTATTCCCAACTTCTACATTTTACACTGGTATGTAGGGACTAGCATATTCTAGTTGGGTCAGGATGGAAAGGGAAAAGATTGAAAAATACTATTTTAAGATAGAAAGGATTCAAATGCATCATCCCATAAATATTATTGAAAACCACAGAGGTGAAATGAATATTTCTTTCTCTTTCAAGCATGAAGAAAATGAAGCTGGAAAACTTCATAGAAATGCATTAACATATGAATAATTTATAGACTATTGTTGAAGAAAAAGAAAAGAAAAAGAAAAGAAAAAGAAAGAGGAACTTGAGAAAGTGGTTGTTGAAAGACTATCTCTTCAAGAGAATAGGAAAGAGAAAGAAAAAAGAACATCAGCACTAAAACAAATCCAACGTAGAGGTTGAGGCCAAAAGGAAAGTAGAGGCATAGACAAAAGTTTTTAAGAAAGAAGCATGGATGATTTTAAGGATGGAAATTTATTTTAAAATGTAGAAACCTTGGCGAATCTTAGTAATCCTTCATATGCCAACTATAATTGTTTGGCGATTTTTTTTGTAAAAATATTCAAATTTATAAGGATTTTATATAGTTTGTATAAAATTTTGGCGATTTTTAAGGTAAAATAATTTTATCGTATAGAATTTGGGCAAATCATTTTTAGAATAACAAATCTTTTTTGGGGAAAAACCATGGAAAATTAGCCCATGAGCGAAATTTAGCCCCTAAAATCATCCCTAGAAAGAAGAGATAACAAAGAAAAACGAATTTGATGCTAGGGCTAAGGAAAAGATTGTAGAAAATGAGAAAGTTGTTGAGAATAAAGCCAAGGTAGATATTGTTGGTCCTAAAGTCTGCACCTGACTGCTAAAGGGAAGAGCTAGGCCACCTCACGTTATGAATGGTTGGTTTTTTGATTTATGGGTCAGTTAGAGGGTTGGTTTACCAAGACGTGAACATAGTTTGGTTGGAAAAAGTGCATGGATGAGGGGCCTCCTTGGATGGTGACACAATAAGGACAAGAAAGTGAGACAGTAAAGGTAAAAACAAATAAAAACAACAAACCATTCAATGAACAATTTGCTGCCAAAAGTTTAAATCTTAAAATATCATTTCAAGAATTAAACATGTACCAGAAACACAGTCATTCCCACAGGTTGCAACAAAAATAAATCTTCATCAAAGCATAGTTGTTGTCACAGGTTTCATATTATTAAAGACAAGATATACAATAGCTGAAGGAAAATAAATTTACTTCGCACAAATCAAAACTGTATTCAAGATAAGAAACACATATGAATTTGGACACAAACTCACTGTCATCAATAGTATCTTCACCAGGTAGAGAGCTTTAATCCATGCACAGAGTGGGTCCAACTAGTTGTTGTATTGATATTTTCTCCCCCCAAAAATGAACCCTTCTAACATACAAAGAATGCCTATTTATCATAGATGTGGAGGCCCTTGACCAGTGTGGAGCTGAGGTTTCTCTCTACACATTAGCTGTAAAACAAATTATTAACATAACTAAAACACACTGCTGGAGTATGTTAATGAATACTTCGATCTTGAATTAATAAAAAAGGAGTGGTTCTTATCACACAGAAATAACACTTATTATGCTTGGAACTAAAAGAGTTTTGAACTTGAACAATTAAAAATTGCTACTAGCACTAAAGTTAGATTGATGCACATGTTGGAGTGAACCGAGATGAGATAGTAGATGGCCAGGAGTGACATAACTAGGTTCTGTATTGAGAATTGACATGCATGTGCACCGTTTGAGGCCATTGGAGATAACTTTATATGTTGGTAGTGTTTTTTCCCCTACTTATCCCTTGGAGGAAGGAAGCAAGTCATCTGGCATTTTCTGGAGTCTCTGATATTCTTTCTATAGTTTGGACATGTAGTTTCCCCAATTTTGGTTTGGCGCCCCTTTTTAAACATTTCAAAATGTGAAATAAATGTGGGCGAGCCACTTCGAAACTCCGAAGTTCAAGGATTTCCGAGTATAGAGTGTACATATCCTCTGGAGGACAGAGCTCCTAGAGTCATTATCCAACACTAATTACTTATTAACCAGAGATTAAGACATTAACATTTATCATTTAAGGACTTCGGGACTCCGACTCTTCGGGGTTCGAGAGTTTTTCTTTTTGAATGTTTTTCTTGGAAATATCCCGGAGGACAATTCCCCGAATCTAACGTGGTGACCTAACGTCACATCACTGGCGTGTCACTTAAAGGAGGGTGACACATGTCACTTGAAATAGTGTAGATGACAACCCCAAATGTGCTTAAAATATGTGCCACGTGTCTCAACTGATGGATGCCATGTGTCATGATAGAAGATTTCCACGTGTCTCCGGCTCTTTGGTGCTTCCACTACTACATATTGAAAAAATTGCGATGACTACTTGTGACGAAAGTACTCTTTCATCGCAAAATTCAAGAGAAAAAGTTTAATTTTTCAATTTTGATCTAAATCCACCCCGTATTCGTCGCTCTATCGATGGAACCAAACTTTCGTCTATTTTGCGACGATCATCAAGATGGTGGATTATTGTCTCTATTTCGACAAACTTGTGTTTTCGTCACAAGAGCGACTCTCACTATTGACCGTTACACTTTTTGATACTATCCATATTGACCGTTATACATTTTGACAAATTCTAAATTGATATAGTCAACGTTCATCGCAAGAGCGACGAATTGACCATTCCCATATTTGACAAAGTGACCTAAATATAAAAAATAAATAGGTAAAAAAAAAGAAAGAAATATTTAGGTCACGGTCGTCGCAATTGCGATGACCGTGACCTAAATTGAACTATAAATATTTGACAATTTAAATATGTTGCGACAATCTTGCTATAACAAAGACGATTACGAAAGGGTATTTTTGTGCGGAAGTTGTGCGAAAGAATGCCACATAATATAGTTAGAGGTGGGGAAAAAAGTAAAGCGGGTGAAAAGGGTGATGGTAGATGTTATTTCCCTTGTAAAAAATGTTGCCTCATACGTCTCGTAAGAATTTTAATAGCAACAACTACAAAACATTGTAGGAAATATGGGCACATTGATGGCGGATCGAATGAATATCATCCAATGGTAATTAGCTATATATTTATTATCTGTTTTTATTTTGTCAATTTTATATAAAATTATATATATGTATATATATTGTTTGAATGTTTGTTATAGTATACACTAATTTTGCATGATTGTTTGTAATTATAAAGTTAGAGTTTCCCTCTAACTTTCCGCAGAATATTGCACCGAGTATTAGTAGAAATGATGTTGTACAAGATGAGGAACATCATGAACAAGCAAATGAGGCTCTCATGGAAGAAGATGATGGGACAAATCAAGTTAATGATCCCATGGAAGAAGATGATGGGACAAATCAAATGATCCAAGATTTGTTTTTGCAGCCGGATAAGGATGGTGACAATGCTGGTATTTATGATGAACCTCTATTAGAAAAGGCAAATAAATGATTTTATGAAGGATCAAGAGAAAATATTCTCTCCACTACATTTCTGCTAGTGAACTTAAAGGTTATGAATAATTTGTCAAACACTTGTATGACACAGATCCTAAGGTATGTAATATGTTTCATCTCATATGATACATAAATGTTGATTTTTTTCTATTTGTTTTTAGTGTTAGTTAATGTGTAAAATAAGAATACAATTTTTATGATTAATTTTTACGGATTTCCAATGATTAAAAGAACAGTGTTTGAAAGAGAACATGATCGCTATGTTTTTCCAAGCCAATATGAACATGTATTTTACTCAAATGTTCCAGGTGAAAGGGATGGGTCATTTGTTGTTAGATAGATCCAAGAGGAAGGCCAATTAAATATACTCATTTACAGGAAGAAGATGATATTGAAGATCAAGAAGATGATTCGACAGATCAGACAAATCCGAAAGATCATGGAGGGTCAACAGATGAAGAAGATGAAGAAGATCATGATCCAGGCATAGGAGACAATATTGCAATTCTTGATGATGATGCCGATGAAATTATGCTCTAAAATGACATTGACGACGATGATGATATCATCAATCCTTTCAACATCATTTCTGAACTAGATGATGATACAGATGTCGAGTTCGATGAAGAAGATCAAGATACATAATAAGGATGATTACACATATGTTGAGGTTGGATTAGGTACGTGACTATATAATATTTTACTTTGTAGGAATTATTCTCTTAAAATAATTTACTTATAATGTCATGGGTTAATTACATGTTTTTAAGTTTTATGCAATGTTTTTATATCCTATGTTACATGTTGTTTAATTATTATGTGAAACTTGAAATAATTTCCAATATACTAAAGTATGTGGTAGACTAAAAATATCATTTAGAAACACATAATTTCATGTACCTTCNTTTCTATGCATGAATCTTAATAGGACGTTGCTTTCGATTATTTTCTATTTTATAGATTGGGTTTTGGGGATCAATTGAGAGTGATGTGAGGGGGAGGGGAGGGGCCATATGAGATTCCACCTTCACGTGGTTGGACTTGTTCAGTAGAGGATAAATTATTCTTGAAACTAAGAGAAGCTCTTTCATTTTTATACCATCATGATTGTATAACATTTCATCAATATTGTTGTCACAATATTGCATCAACGAAGTTTCGATGAATGTGTTTGTCATTTATATAGATTGTTTCTTGAAACCCTAATTTTATTTCAAAGTACACAATTTGGTTGACGCAAGTTTTAAGTTTGCATCAGTCTTTCTTCATTTTTCTTTCAGGTTCTACATTAATGTATGCACAATGTATCCGTGTCATAGTTGTACAGATGAAAAATCCCTCTTTTTCGCTGATTGCTTAATCAACACTATAAAAATACTCCCTTGCAATACTAGATGCTGGGACGTGTGTAATGTCAGACGAATTTTACAAGGAACAAAAATTGTACTAGGACTAGACATCGACAACAGTGGCCTGTGAATGGGGCCAATGTTGAAATTTTTTCAAACAATTTCTGTACGCACTGAAATTTGACATGGATAGACTATTCACATGACTTAACGATATGGGAGGGTTTCTGGACTCAAATTTCACTCACACACCCACTTTCTTACATCATCAATTCATCATGTAAACCATAAACCCTAATTTTCTTTCAAAGTACACAATTTGGTTGACGCAAGTTTTAAGTTTTTGTCAGTCTTTCTTCATTTTTCTTTTAGGTTCTACATTAATGTATATACAATGTATCTATGTCATAGTTGTGATGAAAAATCCCTATTTTTCATTGATTTCTTAATCAACACCATAAAAATACTAGAGGCGGGCAACCGTGACATGTGAATGGGGCCAACGTTGAATTTTTTTCAAACTGTATCTGCATGCATTGAAATTTGACATGGATAGACTATTTGCGTGCCTTAACGATATGGGAGGGTTTATGGACTCAAATTTCACTCACACACACTCTTTCTTCCATCATCATATCATCATGTAAACCATAAATCCTATTTTTCATATGTTCTAGTAGATATGTTAATGATTCCAAATTTCATATTTGTATTTGACTTAAGGTCCAACTAGCTTGCAAAGTATAACATTTTAATTTTAAGTTGATAAACCAAATATGAAATGAATCCAAGCATCATTTGATATTGTAGCAAGTGAGACAAATGTAAATAATCTTGCGGCGAATTAACTATACTATCGACGAAAAAATTTCATCGATAGTATAGCTAATTCATCGCAAGAATATTGTGTCTAATTTGAATGGTGTTACAGGATTTGCAAGGAGTGTATGGCTTATATTATAGTGCAATGTAGTGTATTCTATAAGAACAATCTCTATTCCAAACCTCAAAATGGATAGTACCATATCTTTTTCATAAGACAAATATTCTTTGTATGTTTCCTTTGTGGTGGCTCAAGCCCTCAATACACATGATGCCTGGAAATGAAATGTAACAATTTGACTATTGAATGATAGTGTTATTTCACCCATGGTTAAGGAAAGAACTTAAGGTTCTTAGGTCCTATTTGAATCTTCTTGAATTGAGATTGGTTACATAGTCCTTGAAAAAAGACAAAAGACTTATGTAGTAGATATTAATTTGGTCTTTGTGTGGGACATTTAATTCCATTAGTATGTTTTGTACAAAAATAATGGAACATATTGAAGAAATTTCAACGTTAGCCCCATTCAATGCTCACTATGCCAGGTCGGTGCATGACATTTGTGGGGGGTGAATTGAAGCTTCTACGACATCAACTCAACTTGATAATTCAATAATCAAACCCTCCTTAAGTATTATGTGGAGACATCAAACATCCTATCGTGATGGGTGTTATGATATACTTAAGTATTATGTAGGCTTAGTGGAAGAAATTTGTGATGGGTGTATTGGAATTTCCATGTCAAATTTCAAGATAGTTCTGACATCGATTCTATAGAAGGGAATGACGAACGATGACAATGAGAGGTGAAACATGATGAACGTTGATGCAAATGTGGACGATCTCAAATATTATGCGGGGAAATCATACATCCTTGAGTCTTGAAACCCTCCCATATCGTGAAGGCATGTGTCTAGTCTAACCATGTCGAATTTCGATGCATACAAGCACATATTGAAGAAATTTCAACGTTGGCCCCATTCACTGCTCACTATGCGGGGTCGGTGCATGACATTTATGGTGGGTGAATTGAAGCTTCTACGACATCAACTCGATTTGGTAATTCAATAATCAAACCCTATTTAAGTATAATGCGGGGACATCAAACATCCTTAAGTATCGTGATGGGTGTTATGAGATCCTTATGTATTATGTGGGTTCGATGGAAGAAATTTGTGATGGGTGTATTGGAAGTTCCATGTCAAATTTCAATATATAAGTTTCAACATCGATTCTATAGAAGGGAATGACGAGTGATGACGATAAGAGGTGTAGCATGATGAATGTTGATGCGAATGTGGATGATCTCAAAGATTATGTGGGGACATCATACATCCTCGAGTCTTGAAACCCTCCCATACTGTCAAGGCATGTGTCTAGTCTAGCCATGCCAAATTTCGATGCATACAAGCACATGTTGAATAAATATCAACGTTGGCCCAATTCACTGCTCACTATGCAGGGTCGGTGCATGATATTTGTGGTGGGTGAATTGAATCTTTTACGACATCAACTCGACTTGGTAATTCAATAATAAAATCCTCCTTAAGTATTATGCGGGGACATAAAAAATCCTTAAGTATCGTGATGGGTGTTATGAGATCCTTAAGTATTATTCGGGTTTGATGGAAAAAAATTGTGATGGGTGTATTGAAATTTCCATGTCAAATTTCAAGATAGTTTCGACATCAATTCACTAGAAGGGAATGATGAATGATGACAAAGAGAGGTGAAAAATGATGAAAGTTGATGCAAATGTGGACAATATCAAAGATTATGTGGGGACATCATACATTCTTGAGTCTTGAAACCATCACATACCATCAAGGCATGTTCTTGGCCAACCATATTCCCCAAACAATAAAGAGTGGGAGGGATTTGTACCTTTTAGTTTTCTTGTTCTCACACCATCGTGTGAGAGATTTTTAGATGGATTCCCCTCTCCATGCATTATGGAGATTTTCTATCCCTTGTATCTTCCACCAAACTTTCTTAGAGTAGGGGGAAGACAAGATAAGGTGGAGGTTATCTTCAAATTTAGATTCATAGAGACAACACCTACTAGGGCCTTCAAAAAACATTTTCTGTAGGATGTGCCAAGTTAGAGATTTATTATTTAAGACAAGCCACAATTTTATTTATTTATCTAGCTAGGAATTTCAATTTCTAGATTAATTTCCATGACCAAAAAGTGGGTTCTCATCTCCCACTACTATAAGTGATTTACAACCTAGACTTGGTTCATATCCCCTAAAAGGATTAAAATACCACACAAGTTGATCCTGCTCCTCACCAAGTCTTATAAAGAATATTTGTAAGGATTCTTCTGAAGTCCTTCAATATTTCTACACTATCCTCCCTAAGACCAAACTCTCTCCAAGAGAGATATTATTGCCAACTACAGGTTTCAATGGGTTCTTTTGCAATTTTCCTGAGAGTGTTGAAGCCTCTATGATTTATTTATTGAATAAGGGGAATAGGTAAATTGAAGGATTCTATGATTCCTACCCACAATTCCAACCCTAATTGGACATTATCTCCCTTTCCAACATGCCATACGAGGAAAATTCCAATCAAGGGGAATGATGTGAAAATAACCAAGGAATTTGGGTATTTTTTAACAGGAATTATTACCTAGTCCTCCACTATGTTTGGAGCTATGTATTTATCCTTTATAAAATGCACACGTAATTTGGTACCTTGGAGGAGACTCCAAACATTTTTATCAACTAAATACTTTAAGAAAAAAAAGATATTCTTGAGACCCCATCCTTCTTGTGATTTGGGAATTGCTACTTTTTTCCAAGAGACCAACATTATGCATTTTTTCTCACTCTCACTCAACACAAGGAAATAGTAACACAACTACCTTATCCACTCTAAGAATTTTAAGCCTAAGAATTTTCACTTAGGGAACAATTATTAAGAATGTTCACTTAGGGAACAAGTCCCTTGTTTCCCTCCCTTGATATTAGTTATACCTTGAGACCCATTCTTGGTTCAAAACTAACTTATTCATGGTGCCCAAATTCCACTTGGAGGTGAATGATATGTTACATAGGTCATATGTGGTGGTTTGAATATTTGCCTATGGTTCTTGAGCTTGAGAAGCAAGGTTTAGGGTTGAAGACTCTTGTTTCCTTTCATCAACTATAGTCATGAACCTAACATCCATCCATGATTATAAATAAGACCTCATAATGTCACCCATATTCAACTTGGATGCCAAAGACTCCCTAGAGAGGACTCGTGTCATGGTTTTTAGGTGTTGTCGATGGTGGTTGAGCTCGAGAAGGTTTAGTTAAGGGTTTAGGCCATTATTTCCAACTTCCCATGTTTATGCCTCTACACCCATTTTCAATGTAAAAAACCTAATCATGATGCCTATATCCCTCTTAAAGGCCAAAGTTTTGTTATGTTGGTTTGAAGACTTGTTCAAGGTTCTTGATGACTTGTTCACCCATCCATGGTCTTTTGTGGTGACCTGAGGACTTGTTCATGGTGCTTGAGCTAGATATGATATGTTTGGGGCTTGAGTCGTTGTTTCCCTCCCTTGACCATGAAGGTTAAGGGCTTGAGTCTTGTTCCCTACCACAACCACAATCAAGGCCTTGAGACCGATATGTAGTATGAAAAAAATATAAAAGGTTATGGTCTAGTTGTTGTTTATGGCACATGAGCTTGAGAAGGTTCAATTTTGGCTTCAGTCCTTTACTCACCCCTTAACCATTTTTAGGTGTTAAGACCCATTTCTAGAGAACAAAACCTACTCATGGCACATTTATCCTACAACTTGGAGGCCTTCAAGGAAGCCTTACAAATGAGTGATGTGTTGGTTAAGGCCTCTCTACCCATCCTTACTACAAAAAACCTCCTAATGGTGTCCTTATCCAACTCTGATGCTAAGGACCCCCTAGAGAGGGATTATGTTGTGGTTTATAGGTTTTTTTCATGGAGATTGAGCCTAATAAGTGTCATTTAGGGCCCTCACATCCCACTCAAGTGCTACAAAACCCTAACCATGATGTACCCAATAACTATGCCATGTGTGGAACCGAGACATGCTCTTTTTTAGGTCCTTTATTGTGGTTGAATCATGGCACCCATATTCATCTAGTAGGCCAAATATACTCTATGAAGGTCATGTGTCATGGTTCACGGATGATTTCAATGACATAACTTGAGAATATTCATGGTTTTTCTTTTTGGTGCTTGACTCGAGACTCTTAATTTAGGACATAATGCCATTATTTGTCTCCCTTGACATTGGTTAGACCTTAATACTAATTATTTGTTCATAATAACCTAGTCATGGATCCCATATCCCATTTGGGCATTAATGATACCCCTTGATTGATATGTGACCCAATCCTTCTCTCAGATCCTCCTTCTTATCTCTTCTTGGGATGGTTTGGGTGCTAAATCTCTAGAAATGGTATCTAAATCTAGACCCTTTCCCTTCACTCCTTTCGCTTATTCATTAGGAGAGTTGGAAATGTTATACATCATGTCAGGCCACTCACCCACAATATAATTGTTTAAGTCACTAGGTCCATCCTTGTTAACCTCACCGACTTGTTGAAAACCTTCTTTGGATACCATGCAAGTATTTTGATCACGTGGTAGGCCACACGGATTTCGCCATGGTAAAACTTCATGGTCATGGTATAATTTACTAGTAAAATTGTTGGGCAGAGGAGGTCTCATACACCAATTTGGTGTCTGGCTTGGCCGTGACCTTTAAAAATATATTATTATTATTATTATTATTATAATTAATATATTAAAAACATTAAAAAAAATGTGTTAAAACAAAACAAGAAACATTAAAAACATAAAAAAAAATAAAATTCAAACAAAATAAAAAAATCAGTATTAAAAACATAAAAAATAAAAAAAAAAACAAAAAAAAAACAAATGGCAAGCAGTAATCCCACGCCCTAGTGCATTCAAACCACAACAAGCTCGATCCCTAATGCATTCAAACCACATAAATTTGACCGAGAGGGAGGAGAGAACCTGCTAGGGAGGAGAGAACCACAACAAGTGAGAGAGGGAGGAGAGAATCCTCCAGGGAGGAGAGAACCACAACAAGCCCGAGAGGGAGGAGAGAACCCATGCCCTGCATTCACACCTGCGACGAAAAATAAATCCTGCACCTTGCATTCACACCACAACAAGCTCGATAGGGAGGAGAGAACAACATGCATTTCGAGTCGTGAGCTCCATTGGTTTTTCTCTAAGGTTGTGAGGGTTTCACCGTTACCTTATTTGGAAAAATACAATAGGCGTTTTGCAGGTGTGTCGAAGTAACAGAACATAGGGTGAGAACAAAATCATGTCAGAGCCTAGGCAGGTGTGTGTGCTGGTTTTTGGCATTGCTAAATTTAACGTCAAATTTTCCCAAACTTAACCTTGTTCTTTTCTTTCTCTAGTAATTCACCACAAATATGGACACTGGACTTTTAATCTGACTGTTTGGCATCCATTTTGTATGATTTATAAGTAGTAAAGCTTAATTTTGTAATATACACATTTCTTCATATCTTAGTAAAATGGAGTTTTTTGGGTTTTAGGGTTTTAAATATAGGTGATGGAAGGAAGCTTATATCATTTATAGATCCAAATAGGGAAATTGATTCAAGATGAATCAAATGGCTGATGAGGTCAAGAGGAAACCCTCTTAATAATGGGATTATTTCATTTAAGGATTAGGGATTATATTAGAACCAAAAGGAAAAACCCTTTAAGAGGGGGTGGCCCCTCCAAATAGGATCCATAAGTCTTGTGTGAAGGTGTACAAATCCTAATCAAACATGTAAAAAAGGACTCACAATCCCCTTCCAAGTGGACACATGGATCTTCAAGGTGAAGAAGGCTTCAAAACTGATAAATGTAACCCTAAAAAATGGACAACCTCTTCTAAATCATCTCTAATATGTCAAATGTGAATCCAACAAGGTGTAATCACCCTCCTTAAATCATTCCAATGTCCTCTCCAATTTAGTGGATGGTTGAACAAACCCACACATGCCAAATGAAACCTTCATGCAAACTCCAAGGTGGACATCTCATCAATTGATGTGACATATGCCTCAAAATGATTTAATAAAGTGAGATTTCATAAATTTGGAATGTGCCAAGGCATGAGAAGCTTTGGTTAACCAAGAATAGCCAAAAACAATTTTTATCAATGCTTTGGGAATCATGAATTACCTCGATAAATGTGAATTACATTGGGAAATGTGAAGATGCCCAAAAATATGAATGAAACTAATGCCATGCCCTAAATCAACAAGACACCATGCAACATCAAGTATTTCATCATCGATCAACAAATATGCCATGAAATCCTCTACCTCAACAAGATACGTGGAACCAAGTAGGTTTCTCAATTGTCTACAATTGATAAAAAATCCAAAGGCTAGTGAATAAATTCACTAGGGTTGTTACCCTATACCAAAATGAGGGGTAATAGACCATATAATTCTATATGTAGCTTACACAAAAAAATATTTTTATGCTTCATAATTTTTTCAACAGTGCACCATATTTTGGACTCATCATCACCCCCCACGCCCAACCAAAGGGATTTTTGGCCCTAAATTTTCACACAAACTCTATGGGAGTATACATGGTATGTTTTTTATACTATTTGGATGATCTCAAAGATTGTGTGGGGACATCATTTTTTAGGCATGGATTAGGTGACCAAATTATCTATCCACTCCTGAGGCATGGTTTCGTAAATTGGCCCCTAAATCCAAATGTTGCATTGCTTCTTACTGAGCAAAGAACTACTTATCGAAATCGATGAAAAAAATACTTCCAAGGGGTTGGAATTGAGAGTGAGGGGTGCTATATCTAAAATCCTATTCTAGGAATCCATTGGAGTTGACAGTTCCTCAATCCGAGTCTCAATTTTCATTTTATGCCCAGTTGCAAGTCGCATACCAAACCATTTCGGGGACTCTTGGCCATTTCCTCCTCCGGGCATAAAATCCTAACAGAGCATCATTTTTGAGTTCCCTGAGATTATACATGCTTTTTTCGGCATGGAATAGGTGACCACATTGTCCATCCGCTCCCGAGGCATGGTTTCGTAAATTGGACCCCTAAATCCAAATGTTGCATTGCTTCTTACTAAGCAAAGCACTAGTTGTCAAAATCGATAAAAAAAACAACTTCCGAGGGGTTGGAACTGGGAGTGAGGGGTGATCTAGCTAAAATACTATGCCAAAAATCCAACAGAGATGACGGTTCCTCAATCTGAGTCTCGATTTTTTGTTTTATGCCCAGTTGCAAGTCACATCCCAAACCATTTCGGGGACTCTGTGAGATGCTGCAAGATTTTTTAGGTGTGGAATAGGTGACTATATTTTCCATCCGCTCCCGAGGCATGGTTTCATAAATTGGACCCCTTAATCCAAATGTCGGTTTGCTTCAAACTGAGCAAAACACTAGTTCTCGAAATCTATGAGTAAAGCAACTTCCGAGGTATGGCACATGAGAGAGAGGGGTGCTCTAGCTGAAATCCTATGCTAGTAATCCATTGGAGTCGACGGTTCGTCAATATGAGTCTTGGTTTTCACTTTATGACTAGTTGCAAGTCACGTCGCAAACCATTTCGGGGACTCTTGGCAATTCCTCATTCGGGCATAAAATCCTAACGGAGCAACATTTTTTAGCTCCATGAGATTTTGCATGCTTGTTTAGGCATGGAATAGGTGACCACATTGTCCATTAGCTCCCGAGGCATGGTTTCATAAATTGGAACCCTAAATCCAAATGTTTCATTACTTCTTATTGAGCAAAGCGCTAGTTATCGAAATTGATGAAAAAAACAACTTCTGAGGGGTTGGAACTGAGAGTGAGGGGTGATCTAACTAAAATCCTATGCCAGGAATCCAACAGAGACAAAGTTTCCTCAGTGCCACGTCACATAAAGTGATGTTTTTGAGATTCAATATTCGTCGCAATATCCACGACATAACGTCGCAAGAGCATCGAAATAGTCGTCGCAAGAGCATCGAAATAGTCGTCGCAAAATGACCCAAATTTGCTAGTGTTTGACGATTTTCATTCGCTCTGGGTTGGAATGTCTCGAAGTGATAATATCCTGGAGTCATTAATTCATGATTAGTGCTAATTTATTCAGGATTAAGAAATATTTACCATTAAATACTTTGGGAGTTCGACGTTCGGGACTTCGGGAGACTGCATGTGCTCTTGATAGAAATATCTCGGAGGACAATCTCCCGGAGCTGACATGGCAAGGAGATGTGAATTGTTGATGTGTCAATGAAATAAGGATGACACGTGCCACCTGGAATGGAGCTGATGTTGTACCATAAATACCTGAAATGAATTCCACATGTCATCATTAGGACCAATTTCCAGGTGGCATGTGCCATGTGTCATCTTGAGGAAGGACCTATGTGAAATGAACTTAGGCACTTCGAGACTTCGACACTCTTTGAAATTGTGTTAAATATCAATCAAAATATCCTAGAGGAAATTTCCCCAAAGTGACGTGGTGGATGTGACGTCATGACCGATGATGTGTCATGAAAAGAAGGGTGACACATGTCACTTGGAATGGGGAAAATGTTGTGTTGAAAAATTCTAGAAATGAGTGCCACGTGTCGACGACTAATGGATGCCACATGTTGAAATAGATGAATGATACATGTTAGTGATATATGAACACTACATGTATCCACTGATGAATGCCACGTGGCTCCAATGTTTCAACATTTTGGAGTTTTTGAATGCTAAGTGTGGAGATCTCTCGGATGGCTGATCGCTGAAGCGATGCGACGGTTCAACATTCAGGATTTTTTGACAAAGACAAGATCATATGTTCCAGCGCTGAAGACGTGGAGTGGCTTATGTGTAAATCTATGATTAAACCTCATGCAAGTTCTGGAACAACGATTGTACAAGATCCATTGATCTGATCGACTGTTAGATCTTCACCGTTGAAATTTAATCTGTCTATTTTCACAAACCAGGCCCGAAAATGACTTCTCTGAATTGTTGTGTTCTGTTCATGGGTGTTCCCCGTGGAAGATTACTGTGCATACAAAGGACTTGGTGGACCTGGATGCCTCCTTCTCACACAAAATACTTGGTGGAACTGTTGCACGCTTAATCAATGACAAACATGAGGACACGTATTTTGAACCAAATCATGACATGTAATTATCCTTTAAGAAAACATAAACAATTTGCACAAATAATCAATCAAGAAAGATAATGATAGAAAATCAAGTCATTTAGAGAGGGAAAATGACTTAACCAACCAAAAGAGGAATTATTTTTATGAAGGCATATGAAAAATGAGGCAAGAGGGGTAGGGGTGTAGACTTAGGTCTCAACATTGGCTCCAACTGGGGATAACACTTCCCTGTGAGGTGCTAAGAAAAATAGATCAGTTCCTTCGAATTAAATAAATTTCTCCCACCTTCCTTCTCTTACTTCTATTTATGTCTGCCAACCATGTATATCTTCTATTGTCTCTTAGCCATGCATCTTATTGAACTTAAAAATGCAACTACACCCCAATGCCTTTGTTGGGATATGGAGTCTTTATTCACACACAAACTAACTAATAAAAAATGAAAAAAGGAAAGAAGCTATGGTACAAGAGGGACCTTCCCTCAATCTTTCAAGAAAAATAGTGTTTTAGGAAGTGCCCATTTACCGGGCCTTCAAAATTTTTGTATCATCCAGATTGTGTAAGAAAAATGTGTTACTTTCCAAAACCTCAACCACCTTAAAAGGACCAAACCAAAGGTTATCAAACTTACTATGCTTGGGATTTTCTTCCCTTTTGGCATCCCACCTCAAGACCATGTCACCTTCTCTAAAGACATCTTCTTGGTTTTCTTATCAAACGCTGATTTGATCTTTCTCTAGTATGCTTTAGTGATCTGACTCAGTGCCTCCCTTTTCCATTAAACTTCTATAAAATGAAGGATTCTCCTATAGATGTCATTTTTCTCTTCCATTTCTTCCTGTAAGAACTTCAAAACCGGTAGAACGATCTAAGTGGGGAAGACAACATCTATCCCATAGACTAGTTGAAATGGTGAGGTTCCCAAGGATCTCTTGGTGTTGATCCTATCAACCCACACGACATACTTAAGTTTGGAGTCCCAATATTTCTTGTTTTCATTCATCAATTTCTTTATGATCCTGATTAGAGTCTTTTTTGATGACTCAACCAACCCATTCCCATAAGGATAATAGGGTGTGGAATGTGTCAATCCGATGTTATGGCTGCCACAAAATTCAATCATATCTTTGGACTTGAATTCTTGGGCATTATCTGTTATAAGCTTTCTAGGGCAGCCAAATCTGGCGAAGATATTGGTTTCCAAAAATTTCATAATCACTTTGTCAATAACATTCCTAGTGGGCATAGCCTCGATCCATTTGGTAAAGTAGTTAGTGAAAGTGAGGATCCACTTATGCTACCCACTAGAGGGTGGATTAATCTATCCTATGAAATCTAATCCCCATTCCTGAAAGGGGCCACTAGCAGTGATAGGTTTCAGGGGTAGTGAGAGTAACTTCTTCTTTCCTACAAAATTTTGACAATCATTGCATGCCTTTACTGTAGTGAATACATTAGAGAAAAGGGTGGGCCAGTAATACCCTTCCCTTAGGATCTTCAAGGCTATAACTTTCCAATGATGATTTCCCTCACAAAATCCCCTGTGCATGTCCGTTATGACTTTCATAGCTTCATTTTCATCAAGACACTTTAACAGGATGCCAACAGGATCCCTCCAATACATGTTCTGATTTAAAATACATAATTTTATAGATTTTAATTTGAGAGATCTGACCCTCATCTTATTCAAATATGGTGGGAATTCTATGTGATGCAGAAAGTAAATAATATCTCGGTACCAAGGTGAAAAATAATAGTTTTCAAATACCTTCCTGATGTCTTGTCGAGACTGTGTCATGGGTGAAATTCCAACACCTCACAGTTTGATTCTGATAATAACTTGGTGAGTCCCTATCCCTTGATCAACTTGGTGGTATTTATGTGCAGGTCATACTCCAACAATTTGAAAATCCATTTTCCTCTTTTCCATTCACTGTCTGGCTAGACCAAAATATCTTTGACACTGTTGCTAGGAACATAGGTTGTTATGTTAGACTGTAACACATACACCCTGAAGCCTTTCAAGGCTTGGACCAATGCATAGGCCTGATTTTATTATATATCATAATTCAACTCAACATATCAGAGAGATTTGATGAAAAAGGTTATGGGATATTCATGCCCTTCTTGATTCTTTTGTAGTAGCACAACAACAATGGTTTCCTAGGAGGCGAAGGACAATATAAAGAACTCTTTGGCATAGTCAGGGCTGACTAATACAGGGGATTCAACCAAAGATTGTTTGATCTTCTGGAATGATGATTTTTCCTCATGTGACCACTTCATAACGACATTTTTCTTCAACATGTTGGTGATAGGCCTTATGATTTCAACAAAGTTTGGCACAAAACGCCTCAAAAAATTTATTCTTCCTATAAAAGACTGAATATACTTCTTGTTTCTAGGAATTTCAATTTTTTGAATGGCCTCCACTCTCTTAGAGTCTATTTTTATACCTCCTGTGAATATGATGTGGCCTAGGAGTTTACCTTCTGGCATAGCAAAGTGGGACTTCTTGGGATTCAAAGAGATCCCATACCTTCTGCATTTTTGGAAAATCTACTTAAGGTGCTGTAAATGCTCATCATCTGATTTGGATAAAATGGTGATGTCATCCAAATATATAACCATAAATTTGTCTTTCTCCCCTATGAAAGCTACATCCATAGCCCTATGAAAGGTGGCCCCTGCGTTCATCAGACCAAAGGGCATTTTTCCATACATAAATTTCCCCCAAGGGGTGGTGAAATACGATTTTTCTTTTTCTTCTTCACATATTGCTATCTGGTTATAACCAGAGTACCCATCCAGTAAGGAAATTATATGGGCACCTAATACCCTTCGTAAAATATGGTCCATCTTGGGAAGGGGATAGTTGTCCTTTAGAGAAAACTTGTTGAGATTTCAAAAATCAATACACAAGCATATTTCCCCACTCTTTTTTCTCACAGGTACCAAGTTGGCCACCTAGTCTGAGTAGCTCAAAGGAACAATAATTCTAGCATCAAGCATTCTTTTCAACTCTTTTTCGATTATGGACATCAACATGGGATTAAATTTCTATATTGTCTGTCTGAATGGATTAGAGCTAGTCTTTAGAGGGATCTTGTGTTAGATGATGCCAGTGTCAAATGTCTTCAAATCCTCATACGACCATGCAAAAATATCAAGAAATTTTTTCATGAGGCTGACATACCTATATTTCTGTTTTGGAGGTAGTGCCTTGGAAAATTTGACTATTTTGGAATTTCCAGCAGTCCCAATGTTGCAGTCCATCACTTCCTCTTCTTTATTTTTTATGGAAGCTCCTATGGAGACATCATGACTGTCAAATAACCTTTCTAGTGGCAATAGAATCTTAGGGATGTGGTTTTTTTTAAGTTCCACAATGTTGTGGCAAACCATTTTGTTCAATAGATGAGATGTTCTATGATTCTCTGATTCATCATCTTCACCCTCTTGATCTATAAAGATACTCAAGAATTATTCTATGGTCTGCATAAATATTTGCAGCTCTAGGTCATCACTAAAGACCTTCCAGTGCTTGATGTTGTCTGGTATGGATTTTCTGTGTCTGAATTCCATCTGATACTTGATATTTGGACCAGTAGGAGGTATGAAGGTTTTGGAAGCCAATGCCAAAGAATTTTCCTTCTGATTTTCCTCTTTGGGAATGAAGGAAATTTTAAATTCTTGAAAGAAGTTATCAACCAAGTCCCACACCTCATTTCTATATTGTTTGAGCCTCTGTTGTTTAGATTGATAGATTTTATTGAATTGATTTATGATCAACTCATAATCACCAAAGACTGCCAAATTGTTAATGGCCATGTCTTTGGCATCCCCCGATCCAAGCACCAAAGTTTCATACTCAACTATATTGTTAGTAGTCTCAAATTCCAGCTTATAAGAGAGTGATATAACCTCTTATGCAGGGGAAATAAGGACTATACCAGCCCCATAACCTTCTCTTGATGAAGAGCCATCAAAATACATCTTCCACACTTTTTTCTGCTGACATGTCAAAGGATTATATTTGCATTTGGTGACTGTAATTTATGGTTGATCACGATTTAGATGAAAAACATATGAGCCAATATCATCCTCAAAAACATAAATTGGGTGATTTTTGGATTCTGATGGTCAATGACAATATAGGACAATATGACATCTCCATATATCCTCTTGTGCTCTCCTTCAAAAATAGGGATGGTGGCATATGTGAGGTCCATTTGTAATGATCCCCCAACCTTCTTGGCCCACGTACTAGACAAAAGAATACTAAACTTGGGGGGAATTTCATCCACAATGATGTCCATAACTACACTTTTCATGGGTAAATGTGCCAAAGAAACCACTAGATATTTTATTAATCCCAAACATTTGAATTTTTTGGAGTCAAATGAGTAAAGGTCTTGATAGGGATTGGTGATCTCTAGACCTAGTTCCTCCATAAAAACTTTAGGCATGACATTGTGTGAGGCACATGAGTCCACGAGACAGTTATGTAGGATATTTTCATGGACATTTAGAGATATTTATAAACATGGAGAAGAATCAGAGCCATCCTCAATATGTGGGCCCACAGTAATGGATGGGTTCTCATCCTGCAGACTATTTACATCAAAAGTTACAAAAAACGTAGGTGGCCGCAAAACCTTCATAATGGATCATTTTAAAGGATCATTTTTCAACAATTCTGACAGAGGTACAAGGATCTTGATCTTTCTCAACTCATTCTCTAGGCTGAAAGATGCTTTTGGCCTATCATATTCCTTCACTTTAGGGACAATAGGTTTAAAAGGAGGAGGTTGGTGAGCTTTATCCAATGCACCCTTGCTTGGATTTGTCTTGGGAGGAGCCTCTTTTTTTCTAGTATGACAAGAGGTGGTGTCTTTAGGAGTTCCTGTTCGAGGCCTCAAGTCATATTTCTTTTGGGGATGGCCTTGAATAACTTCCTCTTCCCCTATCTCAACATCAAACTTATCTGACAATTGTTCTACCTCATAATCTTTCTACGTTAAGTGATTGGTGTGAAAATATGTTTAATTGAAAAGTACAACAACATCATCCACAACATCACTGTTTGCATCCATCTCCTCAATATGATTGTTTTGGAAAGAAGGTACTACTCTTTGGTCATCAACATTCCTCCTCTCTCTCTATATTATCTGAGGGGCATCGACCTTGTAAAATGGTTGGGATTTTTGTTCCCAACCCCTTGAAAAGATCTATTTGGTTGTTTAGATTCCCATTTCATCTTAACTATATCAGATGTTAGATCCTTCAAAGTTTTGGTCATTTCATCAATTTTGGGATCATATGTGGATGGGTTAGAGGAGGTAGAGGAATACTCTCTCTATTTCTTCTTGTCTTTTTCAGATCTAGTCTTTAACCAGTTTGATGCCAAGATGTTGGACTCAACCTCAATGGCTTCTTCTTGCATGGACACCAAGGTAGTGGATCTTCTATCCCTAAAAAAAAGAGAGAATTATGCATCAAATGCATTGGCATAAGTGATCTTGGAAGAGGATTCAGTTGGTTTTATCTCATCTAGGATCCTACCATACATCTTATTAAATCTCTTGGTGAATTCCAAAATAGAATCACCATTCTTTCTCTTAAGGGCCCCAAAATCAGTGATGTAATATAGATACTCCCTTATATCCCCCCATTTATTTATGAAAGCTTCATCTAATGCATCAATATCCACAATGGAGGATGGAGGGAGGCCCCAAAACCATTTTCTTACCTCCCCATCAAGGATTTGTACAAACAACCTCATCCACACATCTGCATAGTCAATGTTAAAATTGTCTACAAAGTTGTAGAAGGCTACCCGATGTTCCTCAACTATGATATCCACTTCCCCATTATATCTGGGAAAATATTTCATGTAATATGTGGCTGGGAGTGCATGTAATCCTACAAATAGAACTAGGGGTGCATATCTGGTAGCAATTATGGCATCCATCCTGTTAACAACCATTGTTTGGGAAATAAGAATCTGAATATTGATCAGAGATATAGGGGTGGATGCTGGACTAGATGTTGAAGTAGAGGAACGAGTTGAAGGTGTCTATGGTTCCTTGGAATTGTGATTCTCATGTCTAGAAAATTCAAGTTTCTTGTGACGATGAAGAACCATAGATTCTTGAGGTGCAACTTTACCCTTGAGGGGTGAGGTATATCTCTGAGATAAGGTGGATTTTCCTAGTTGTATTTCTAGATCAGAGACTATTGTGTCTGTCTCAGGGTTAGGATGAGCCTTAGTGGCTCTAGTGTGCTCATATTTGGATTTCGTGAGTCCTTTTATGGGAGCCAATATTTATTTTTTGAATTTTACTCAGTGGAGTCACTAGGTGAAAGATGGAAGTCATAATGTGTCTGATATTTGTTCACCATCAAAGGTTAGATCTGATCATTGTTTTCCTCCTAGGGAAATATATTTTGTTACTCCGCTCCCCGACAACGATGCCATAAGATGTTGGTCCTAAAGTCTGCACCTAACTACTAAAGGGTGGACATAGGCCACCTCACGTTATGAATGGATGGTTTTTTGATTTATGGGTCGGTTAGAGGGTTGGTTTACCAATACATGAGCATATTTTGGTTGGCCAAATGGCATGGATGAGGGTCCTCCTTGGCTGGTTTCACACTAAGGATAGAAAAGTGAGACAATAAATGTAAAAACAAAGAAAAACAATAAACCATTCAATGAACAATCTGATGCCAGAAGTTGAAATCTTAAAATATCATTTCAAGCATTAAACATGTACCAAAAAATCAGTCATTCCCACATGTTGCAACAAAAAAAAATCTTCATCAAAGAATATTTGTTATCACAGGTTCCATATTAATAAAGACAAGTTATACAATAGCCTAAGGAAAAGAATCGTACTTCTCACAAATCAAAACTATATTCAAGATAAGAAACACATACGAATTTGGACACAAACACACTGTCATCAATAGTATCTTCACTAGGTAGAGAGATTTAATCCATGCACAGAATGGGTCCAACCAGTTGTTGTATTGATATTTTCTACCTAGAAAACCGAACCCTTTTAACATACAAATAATTCCTATTTATCACATATGTAGAGGCCCTCGACTAGTGTGGAATTGAGGTTTCTCTCTACACATCGGCTGTAAAATAACTTATTAAATTAACTAAAAGAAACTGCTGGAGTTTGTTAATGAATACTCCGAGCTTGACTTAATAAAAATGAGTGGTTCTTAACACACAAAAAAAGCCACTTATTATGCCTGAAACTAAAAGAGTTTTGAAATTGAACAATTAAAAACTGCTACTAGCATTGAAGTTATACTAATGCACATGCTAGAGTGAACCAAGATTAGATAGTATATGGCTAGGAGTGACAAAACTAAGTTTTGTATTGAGCACTGGCATGCATACACACTGTTTGAGGCCACTGGAGATAACTGTATATGTTGGTAGTGTTTTTTCCCATACTTATTCCCTGGAGGAAGGAAGCAAGTCATTTGGAGTTTTCTGGAGTCTCTGATATTATTTCTACAGTTTGGACATGTAGTTTCCCCAATTCTAGTTTGGCACCCCTTTTTAAACATTTCAAAATGTGCAATAAATGTGGCTGAGCCACTTCGAAACTTCAACATTTGAGGGATTTAGATTACAGAGTGTACATATCCTCCGAAGGAAAAAACTCCCAGAGTCATTATCCAACACTAATTACTTATTAACCTGAGATTAAGACTTTAACATTTATCATTTAAGGACTTCGAGACTCTGACTCTTCAGAGTTCGAGATTTTTTATTTTTGAATGTTGTGCTTGGAAATATCTCAGAGGAGGATCCCCCAAATCTGATGTGGCGGCCAAATCACATCACTGACGTGTCACAGAAAGGAGGGTGACACGTGTCACTTGAAATAGTGCATATGACATCCCCAAATTTGCTTAAAATAAGTTCCACGTGTCTCAACTAATGGATGCCACATGTTATGATAGAAGAGTGCCATGTTTCTCCGGATCTTCGGCGCTTTGGAGATTTTCATTCTCTCTGGGTTGGAATATATCGAAGTGACAATCTCCCAGAGTCATTAATTCATGATTAGTGCTAATTGATCTAGGATTAAGACATATTTACCATTAAATAATTCAAGAGTTCGACGTTCGAGACTTTGGGAGATTACGCCTTCTCTTGATAGAAATCTCTCAGAGGTGATGTGGCAACGTGATGTGAATTGTTGATGTGTCACATAAAGAAGTGTGACACATGTCACATGCTGATGTTGTACCAAAAATTCCCAAAACGAATTCCACATGTCATCATCAAGACCAATTTACAGGTTGGATGTGCCACGTGTCGTCTTGAGGAAGGACCTGCTTGAAAGAAACTTAGGCACTTCAGGACTTCGAAACTTTTGGAAACTGTGTTAACTCTCAATCAAAATATCCCATAGGAAATTTCCTCGGAGTGATGTGGTGGATGTGACGTCATGACTGATGAAGTGTCATGAAAATAAGGGTGACACATGTCACCTGGAATGGGGCAAATGGCGTGCTAAAAATGCTCGAAATGAGTGCCATGTGTCGGTGATCAATGGATGCCACGTGTCTCCACAGATGAATAATACGTGTCAGTGCTAGATGAATGCTACATGAATCCACTGATGAATTCCACGTGGCTCTGACATTTCAACATTTGAGAGTTTTTGAGTGATAAGTGCGGAGATCTCCTAGATGGATGATCGCTGAAGCGATGCGACGGTTCAACGTTCGAGAGTTTTCGACAAAGACAAGCTCAGATGTTTTAGCGCCGAAGTCACAGATTAGCTTAAATATAACTCTGCGATTAAACCTTGCACGATTTTGGAACCCCGAATGCAAGAGATCCGTTGATATGATTGGCTATTAGATCTCCATCATTAAAATTTAACCTGTCTATTTTCACAATCCAGGCCCAAAAATGTCTGCTCCGAATTGATGCGTTCTTTTCACGGGCATTCCCTTTGGAAGTTTACTGCACATACAAAGGACTTGGTGGCCCTGGATGTCTCTTGCATACACAAAATACTTGGTGGACCTGTTGCACGCTCAATCAATGACAAACATGATGACACGTATTTCAAACCAAATCACAACATGCAATTATCCTTCAAGAAAACATAAACAATTTGCGCAAAGAACCAATCAAGAAAGATAATGATAAAAAACAATTCATTTAGAGAGGGAAACCGACTTAACCAATCAAAAGAGGAATAATTTTGATGAAGGCATAGGGAAAATGAGGCAGGAGGGGTAGGGGTGTAGAATTAGGTCTCAATAGATACAAAAGCTAAGAATAAATCCAAGACAAGTGAAGAAACCCAGATTTCAAAAGTTGAAGAATAACAATTGAAAAGGAGAGAAGAAGAGTTGAAAGACAAAGCAGAGGAAAAAATGGTTAAAATTAAATGGATTTGAACACCTACCAAAAATATCTAGAGTCAAGAAAGGGATTTGAACAATCAAGAAAGGAATCAAAACATACAAGGGGAATCAATTATCCAAGAAATGTTTTCAAACAATAAATAAATGAATCAGAATAAACAAGAGGAATCAAACCCCTAGGTGGAAAAAATAATGGAACTTAATATTGAAAAAGGGGAACCAAATAACCAAGCATAGTAACCAAGATGATTAATGTCCATCTTCTTATTTTTTGTATAAATAAGATAGACACAATAGAGAAAATCATTTTTTCTTGGGATTGTAACTACGTTTAATCTTACTTGAGAAGCCAACTAGCCACTATTTGAAGAGTGATTATGGTGCATGTGTGGTGTGGAACTACTTCCTTTCTTGCTTATATTAGAATTACTATGCGGTTATTTATTTTTGTTGTAGGTTATTCTCATGCAATGATAATGATTTCTTGTTGTTGTGATTCAATTAGTTTCTAATGATGAATAAGAAATGGTCATTGGTTACTGAAATGAGGTTAATTTGATTCTATGACAGGTTATCTTATTTATTTTAACCATTAACTTACAATATGTTATTTTCTATCATGATGGTTGGAATTTTTATTTATTTCATGTTCATATTCTTTTCCCAAATCCTAGCTATGTGTTTAGAGTAGGATTGCATTATGTTATTAGATTTAGGACTATAGTTTAGGATTTAGATAACTGAATCTAAATCTCATATATCCATATGGAAATCGGGTAAACATACTAGAAAAGGTTGCTATCCTAAATATAGAAAAGACTGATTGTGCCTTAGCTTTGGAAAAACTTCCTTAGTTCGATGAAAAACCTTTGTTTGCGTCAACATTTTAGTTTTATAAGGATGGATTTCATCATTTTATGGCTGAACATGGTAGTAGTTCTCAACTATGGGCCCTCTATTATGAAAAGAAAGATTGAACATGAAAATCATGACACTCAACCATATGAACCTCATTTGTAACACCCTCTTTCCCCCAGTTTGTAAAAATAACAGGACTGGCCAAGAACTATGGAAAAATCATAAATGTGAATAACCTTATGAATTTTATTGCAGGACTGCTAAGAGGGGTTGTGTAGAAAAGAGACCACGATGGCGGTGGAAGGCACCTGAAAAGGTGGCGTTAACTTCCACTGAGAATTAATACCGTACTTGGACTCCACTGGCCCGGAGAACCAAAAGCGACTCGCTGGCCCCGAATTAAATGCCTCACAGACTGGTAGGTTGATGGCTCCTTAGGAATTAATGAGGGATGGGGAGGTGAACCACCCATCCGTAGAGCCATCATGACTGGCCAGTGTGAGGGTAATCGCGCCACACGCAATCTTGCAAGAGAATAAGGCGTGGGGCAGAAGCGATTGGGCGGGAGCAGACGCGAGGGGAGAACTCTGGCAATATCAAAAGTGAGTGATAGCAGAGAGGAAGGATTGCAACCTTCGCTCCTGGTCACTGGAAAACAAAGACGCAGTCTCACAACATCGTGGTCTCAGCTCGGGGGTGGCTAGTGGTAAATCCACTGGGAGTCGCTAAGCCTATGGTTGGGTGGAAACGAGCACCCCTCTCAACAATTGCTTGACCCCTGGTGTTATCTATGATAAGTGTTTTTCCTCTGGCATCTTGAAATATATATATATGCTTATTCTGATAATTATGCTCATAAGCTGTGAAACTGAGAATGATTTCATTATAAGAATGATTGTATGGTGTTTTGATCAGTACTAGTAGTTGTATATTTATATGGAAATAATACGTATGGTTTATGTCCTCATGAATTCGTTATTTGTGTGTGTACTGTTCCTATTCATACTTCATGGCTGGCTCTCAGGAGGACGACATCCTTATATACCTCAGGTAGTACCTTGAGTAACTCTCCCCATAGAATTACCTTCCTTGAAAAGCCCATCAAGAACCGGGAAGGCGGTTGTGAAGGCGTAGGGCCTTAGTAACCCTGCATAAGGAGGAACGATCCTCTTGAAAACCGAGATGACATCATAAGGATGAAGTAACCAATCGACAGATGAGATCCCATCGGGAGATCTGTGGTCACTCACGACCGTCATATCAGAGGAAGGAGCTGGAAAGTTAAGTACCTTAACCTTATAGGTATTAATAGATGGACGAGATTTCGTCAGGGAATCTGCGGTCACCCACGACCATTATATTAGTAGGAGAAAGTAGGGCGTTAAATGCCTTACCACTTCGTTTTTCGGTGTCTTCGTGGGTAGCGAAGAGTTTAGGATTGTAGATCCCCAAGGTTCATGAGAGTATCTGGACCGTGGATCTTTTCCATGCCCAGGGAGTCATGGAAGAATGCATGGGTAGGAACCATTATGAGCCGTTAGATCTCGGCTGAAAAACCCGACAACCGTTGGATCTGTCAGGAGTTACCCGAAGGTTAAGATTCCAGTGTATTAGGGGTGAAAACCACAGGATGGATCTGAGTCGTCCGATTGACAGAGGCCACGTGTCGTGAGATCTCCCATTTTGGGAAATCGGGAATCGCGGAATCAGGATTCTTGTTGACAAGAGTTCAGGATTTTCCATGGTGAAAACCCCGGGACAGATCTGAGCCGTCTGATTGACGGAGGCCATGTGTCATGAGATCTCCCATTTTGGGGAATAAAAATAGTGAGATCGAGAGTCCTGGCGACAAGGGATCGAGATTTTCCTGGGTGGAAACCCCAAAGCAGTTGTGGACCATCCGATTTAAGGAGGTGACGTGTTGAGAGATTACCCGTTTCGGGGATTGAGTATTCAGGAATTCCGCTGACAAAAACTTGGGTTCTTGCCTTGACAAATCCTGATCCATAATGTCGAGACAATAACATGTGGCTAAGTCCCAATGGATGGACAAGATTCCTTCGGGAAATCTCAGGGTCCGTAACGACCGTCCGATGTGAGGAAGAGATGTCAGTTTTACGCTGGGGCACGAGTGCACATTAAGGTAAGTAGCGAAAAGATCTGGATGGCCAGAGTCCACTTGCCCAGATCTATGGCTGAGGATGCATTCCGGAGCCCCCTTTCCATTCTTCCTTTAATGGGGGGGGGGATCTGGAATAGTGTGGCGTGTGAAGTGGGGCCCCTCTTGTCATGTTGACCACGGTGTCGTGTTTCCCTCTCTGCCACCTGTGTTCCACTTAACCGCCCAACGTGGCCGTTTCTCATTGGCTTTTCTCTGGCCCTATTGGGATTTGTTCCTATTAGCCATTTGCTAACCATGTAGGGATTCTCCCCCATTGGCCGGTCGCTAGCCTTGTCAGGATTCAGCAGTTGCCAAGTCAAACGACTCGATGTCACTGTAGCACCGAGGCATGAAATATGAAAGAGGTATTGCGTTTATTCGGACTGTGATCATGACCCGCGACCACATGGGAGCGGGGAGAGAGAAAGGACCATCTTACGCTGGTCTTGCATGGATGTTTAGGGCTTCTGATTCGACAGAAGACCAGAAAAATCCGATTTAGGTAGTGGGTATGTGACAAAGTGGTATCAGAGCATGGTTACAACACTCGGCCTGATTGGGCTCATGAACGAGTTGCACATAAGCTTTGTTCAAAGTACTCCTATGAAGAGCAACCCCCTAACGTAACTCTCTGGTCCAGGATTGAAAAACTTGGAAACAAGAACCCGACTGTGTATGCATGTGAAAGAATTATAAATTATTCGTAGATTATAAAAATATATCTAACTCTTGACTAACAATCAACGTTTTTCTTTTCACCTAAGCGGACGATTAGCCGCGGGAATTTACAGACGCGGAGAATGGTAACTCACCAAGAGATGGGAGAAGGATCCCACAATAGAGATGAAGAGTCTGACAAAATAAGAGAGATAGGAACCCCTCCAGACCTAGCTGAGACTGTGAGGAGTCTCATGGTTGAGTTGCAAAGTTGCAAGGCCGACAATGAAAGGATGATGAAAGAACAAGAAAAGAAAACTGAAATTAATGTAGTGTTACTGCAGAGCTTATCCGACCTACAATGACAAATGCAGCATGAAACCGAAGTGCAGAAACATGGTCGTATCAGTGGCCATACTGAGAGGAGCACCTCAAGAAAGGTCCACCCCAGAGGTAAAGGACCCATGCTGGATGATTCCATTGAGAAGGAAGCTAGCGATTCAGAAGGCTCTTCCAACAGCATGACCAATTCCTATTCTCGAAGAAAATAGAAGAAGAAAAAGACTTCCAAGAGTCATAAATTTGAGGAATTCAGAAAGGCCAAACCTCCCTCCTTCGACGGTGAGATAAAGAAGGGAGAGGAAGTCAAGGCCTGGCTACTTGGACTAAAGAAATATTTCAGAGTCCATGATTTTTCAGAGAATTTGAAGGCCCGAGTGGCCACTTTCAATCTGAACATAAAGGCTTCCATCTGGTGGGAATACCTTAAGAATATGAAAGGGGTCCGCGAGGAGGACCTGTCTTGGAAACAGTTTGAGAAGTACTTCCAGAAGAAGTATTTGTCAGAAATATATTTCGATGAGAAGGCTAAAGAGTTTTATGAACTTAAACTGGGACAACTTACTATAGAGGAATATGTCAAAAAATTCCTCGACTTATTGAGATATGTACCCTACATCAAAGAAGAGAAGGCGAAGGTGCAACGCTTCATCAGTGGGCTACCCAAGGAATACCGGAACCGAATTGAATTCGATGAGCCAAATACCTTAGAGGAAACTATTTGAAAGGAAACATATTGTCATGAACAATATGGACATCGGGTAGAGTCTCGTGGAGACTGGAGACAGAAGAGTGGTTCGAGATTTCAGAAAAAGGGGATCAAATCCTCAAGATTTAAGAGCTACAAGAAGAATCCCAGAATGAACTTTCCAACCTAGAGTGTACTCCAGTAGAACTTTCCATCATCAGATGGAAATAAAACTTCTGGACCTATACCAGTAAGGACTAATAACCCAAAGAAAGAACCTCTAAAATGTTGGGGTTGTGGAGAAGAGCATCTCCTGAGAGACTGTCCACACTGAAAACATAACAGTCGAAAAGTTTATAACATTCAGGAAGCTACCACAATCAATGATGTGGCAAGGAGTGTGCCGCAGATTTATGCAGCCTTGGATAATAACCAAGCTGACCACCAAGCTTCAGTGGTGGAAATAGAAGGTATGATTTTCAACCATCTAGTGTCTGTTTTAATTGAACCTGGTTCAAATTTGAGTTATATATCCCCTAAGACTGTGGATAAGTGTAAGCTACAACCACAAAAACAAACCAAGCCATGGTTGGTATAGTTAGCCACTGGCACTAAAAGAAAGGTGGTAGAGGTCATACCAGCCTGCCAGTTAATGTTGGGTGAATTCCCCACCCAAGCAACCCTTAACGTATTACCCCTGGGATCATACGATCTGTTGATTGGTATGGACTGGTTGTCTGCCCATAAAGCCAAATTGGAATGTTACCATAAAACCTTAGAATGTGTGAGCAAAGAAGGAAAAAGGATAACCCTTCAAGGGATCTGAAAACTGGTCTCGATGAGACAAATATCAACCCTGCAAATGAGAAAGTATTGCCGAAAGGGATGTCCCCTATATGAAATACAGGTGTTGAAAACAACTGAATGTGCTAAACCAAGCCCTGATGAACACCCTATCCTGAGAGAATATAGAGATGTGTTTCCAAAAGAGGTACCGGGTCTACCTCCGAGAAGAGACATGGAATTCTCGATAGAGTTCGCACCAGGAGCGGTGCCGGTGTCTAGGACACCCTACTGGATGAGCACACCTGAGTTAGTGGAACTCAGATTACAATTGAAAGAAATGATGGATAAGGGTTATATTCGACCCAGTGTGTCCCCATGGGGAGCACCAGTCCTGTTTGTGAAAAAGAAGGATGGCACCCTTAGACTGTGTATAGATTATAGACAACTTAATAAAGTAACCATAA
>ML812841.1:65626-82944 GCA_009831015.1 Picea engelmannii
CCTCTCATTTAATGAACGATCATGAGGGAGGTAGGGTGTGGGTTTGTGGGGGATGGGGAGGGGGTGTGTTAAGAAATGAGAAAAAATTCCACGCTAAACCTAGAAGAAGAGAGGAAGAAAGATTTAAATAAGAAATTAAATGACACAACAAACACACACTACACAAAGATTTTACCCTAGAAACTTAAACCGAGAAAACTAACATTCCTTGATCATTCTTCTCTCTTGTTGTATTATTCATTCAGAATAAAAGGTTACATGTATAACCTTGGTCCTCACCTAAGACACAATCGACATCATACCTTATTTCTTTACAAAAGAACAACCTTGCAGCCAATTCGGCTTACATCCGCATGACCAACAACCTCTACGATTATTGATTGGTGATTATACATTCATCATCCTTTTATAGTATTATGACACACATTTTTTTATAGGCTTTATAGGAGGAAAAAACATAAATAAAAGGTTCCCAAAAAAGTGTTGGAAGATTGGTTGTTGTCATTGATTTCAACCTTAGTCATGGGTTTTGGAACGCAAGATTGATGAAGATATTTGGACATGAAGGAAAATGCACATGTAGATACAAGACCCATGGATGGATAGTATACATCATGTTTTTTCTGGTGGTATGTGGAATGTCACGTGGATCCTCATGGTTGAGGAGAAATGAATTTTTGAAGATGACAAAGTGAATTGAAGAAGGAAGTACATGTAGGCCCTGAAGATAATTAAAGAAAAGAATTACAAAAAAAGAATGTGTCAGGTCGACCCTAATGTTAAAAGGAAGTGACATAAATGGTATAAATAAATATCATTATACATTCATTTGATACACAAGTTGAATTTCAGAGGAAATCAGAAGTAAAGAAGGCCAGATTTCAAGGGAGGATGAAATCTTTTGGTGATGTGTTCTAAGGTATGTTATTTTCAGGTCATCTTACCATTTTTGCTATAATGTTTTTTATAGAAAGATTCAGATGGTGAAATTGATACGGTATTGAGAAGACATATCAAGTTACATTTGGTAAAATTTTCAGCTCTTGATTCTCTATAATTAGGGAGATACACTCTGTGGAAGATAGAGTTTTTGACTAGTCCTGAAGCTAGTCAATAAACAGGTGTTCCGGGTAAAACAATCATAACTTATTCATAGAGAATCCAAATTAAGTGGGACAAATTGAATTGGAAATAGTACATACTTTAGTTTCTTTTGTGCGAGTTTCAGAATCTGATGTTAAATATTTAGCGTGGGGCATTTTGTACAAGTTCGGTCTCCTGAATAAACCAGAATTGAACACGGTCTACCATTCTCTCTATAACTTATTTTTGGGGAGGATTAAAGGAGTGAAACTTGGAGAAGTTTTAGAGAATAAATTGAGTAATATTATCTATAGGATCATAGTATTCCAATAATTGAAGAATTGAAGAAATTGAATAAGTCTCAGGAAGCATTATTAGGTTCTATGTGATGGTTGGTTGATTGTGATGATTTAATGTGAAGTTTTATTATCTCTCATATATTCTTGGGTGGAAGGAAGGGGAAAGGATGGAGAGTTCAACTCTCTCTTGATATTGGAGGATTGTATCTTCCTCTTGGATGTTTATCCCTCCCTTTACATTTGGAAGTTGTAGCTACCTTTGGAAGTCATTACTTCTCTTGAACAATAACTATTGATTATTTCTCATATATTGTGCATGGTTTATTAGTGTAACTCTTATACTATTGTTCAGTTCTCATTGGATATAATTGAATGGTTTAATTATAAGTTGAAAAAGGTTTTAAATTGTACTTGATACTGATTCACCCCCCTCTCAGTATCAACAATTGGTATCAGAGCAGGTTACCTTCAGTACAATTTAACCATTGGAAAGAAGATCCTATGCAGAAATGGAAGACAACATTCCAAATGGGATTCCACCATTTGATGGAAGAAATTTTGAATACTGGAGTAATAGAATGGAAACTTACTTGAAATATCTTGGGGAAGATGTTTGGTTCTTAGTTGCTTCACGATACAATGCTTTGAAGAAACCAAAGACTGCAGCTCAGAAGGAAGCAAAAAGGAACAACAAATTGGCAATAGATACCATCCTGGATGGATCGACAGATTCAATAAAATCCAAGGTGGGATCATGTGCATCAACAAAAGAGATTTGGGACAAGATACAAGACCTTTATGCAAGGGAACAAGAAGAATAATAATAAGAAGAAGAAGAAGTTGAAGCAAATTACAACATCTCAGATTTCAAAGAAGAAAATGTCCTCATCCAAGGATTGAAAGAGATGACACTAAAGAAAAAAATTACAATGAAGAAGAAGAAAGTCATGAAGCATAAATGATTCAACAATAAGATGAGAATATTAAAAAATAGAAGCATGTTGAGATTGAAAATAGCAAGCTCAAAGACATGCATAGAAAAATAAGAAGTGAATTGGGTAGTTATGAAAAGACAGTTGTAAGATTGAAGAAACAATTAGAAGACTTTGAGAAACTAAGAGAAGAAACCATTTCCTTGAAAACTCTACTCGAAGAAGCAAGAAGAATAGGAGAAGTAAAGAAGGTCCAAATGATGAAGAAATAAGAAGATTGTGAGAAACTTGAACAAGAAGTTGTCTCATTGAGGAAGAGATTAAGAAAATCTCAAGTGCCAAAAGACTTAACACATCTTGGATGGATGGGTGAAACTTCATACTTTTAGATGAAAATACCAGCTAGAAGGTTGAAGAAAGAGCTACACAGACAGTTGATGAGAAGCCAGCAAGAAGGAATGATTACAAAAGAGATGAATATCCAAGAAGACCTCCTACCTTCAGGAATCAAAGAAGCTTCAATCAATATGAAGGAAACTACATAAGAGTAGATTATGAACCCAGGGGGACTACATCACAAAGAAGGCCACTTACTCCAAGGTATCAAAATTTCTTTCTTGGTCATTGTTATACTTGCAAAAAATTTGGACATAAGGCAATTAATTGCAGAATCAATGAAATGAACAAATACACAAGAAACATGAATGGTGTAAATAGAAGATATGGAAATAATCGTGGATTTGTCAACAAAAGTTATAATTCATTTTCCCCATTGATGGAAAAAAATATTGTATGCTACAAATGTAATTATCTTGGACACAAAGCATGAGATTGCAGATATATGAATGAAGATGTCTCTATGCCAACCACAGTATGGAGAAGGAAAGATATTCCAAACAATGAAGATTGTCGAATAACATTAACTGCTGAAGAATGTAAAGACGAATATGAATGGTACATAGACAATGGATGTTCTTCACACATGACCGGGGATCAAGACAAATTCATTAGCTTGAAGAGAAAGGGTGGCAATGTTTCATTTGGAGATGACTCATCTGCCAAAATACTTGGAGAAGGTGTAGTAGAACTTGGAAGAAAAAATGTAAAAGCAAAGAATGTCCTATTGGTTGAAGACTTGAAGCATAATATACTCAGTGTTAGTAAAATATGTGATCAAGGATACACTCTTACATTTGACTCCCAAAAATGTAAAATCAGAGAAAACAACTCAAGAAGATTGGTTGCAACTGCAACAAGAAGACCGAACAAAATATACATCCTAGACACGAAGAAGAGAGAGAAGAAATAAGGCACACAAAATGATTCCAAGGAAGAAAAAGTCCCAAAGACCAAAAATAAGGATGAAGTATTATTGAGTGCCACATGTTCAGGGGGTGCATCCCCAAAGAAGAAGGTTACCTTTTTCCGTTAAACTTAGGGGGAGAAGCCCTATCCTTTGCCATTGATGCCAAAGGGGGAGATAAATTGGGATCATGATGATAGGGGGAGCATGAGTGTTGCCATTAATGACAAAGGGGGATATTGTTGGAAGATTGGTTGTTGTCATTGATGTCAATCCTAGTCATGGGTTTTCGACTGCAAGATTGATGAAGGTATTTGAATATGAAGGAAAATGCACATGTAGATACAAGACCCATGGATGGATAGTATACATCATGTTGTTTCTGGTGGTATGTGGCACGTCATGTGGATCCTCATGATTGAGGAGAAATGAATTTTTGAAGATGACAAAGTGAATTGAAGAAGGAAGTACATGTAGGCCCTAAAGATAATTAAAGAAAAGAATTACAAAATAAGAAAGTGCTAGGTCGGCCCTAATGTTAAAAGGAAGTGACATAAATGGTAAAAATAAATATCATTATACATTCATTTGATACACAAGTCGAAGTTCATAGGAAAACATAAGTAAAGAAGGCCGGATTTCAAGGGAGGATGAAGTCTTTTGGTGATGTGTTCTAAGATATGTTATTTTTGAGGTCATCTTGCCATTTTCGCTGTAACTTTTTTTTCTAGAACAATTTAGATGGTAAAATTTCTATGGTATTGAGAAGACATATAAAGGTACCTTTGGTAAAAGTTTAAGCTCTTGATTCTCTATAATTATGGAGATATACTCTGTGGAAGATAGAGTTTTTGACCAGTCCTAAAGCTAGTCAATAAACATGTGTTCCGGGTAAAACAGTCATAACTTATTCATAGAGAATCCAAATGAAGTGGGACAAATTGCATTGGAAATAGTACAGACTTTAGTTTCTTTTGTGAAAGGTTCATAAACTTATGTTAAATATTGAGCGTGGGGCATGCTGTACACGTTCGGTCTCATGAATAAACCAGAATTGAACAAGGTCTACCATTCTCTCTATAACTTCTTTTTGGGGAGGATTCAAGGAGTGAAACTTGGAGAATTTTTAGAGAATAAATTGAGTAATATTATATACAGGATCAAAGTATTCCAAGAATTGAATAATTTTAGAAATTGAAGAAGTCTCAGGAAGCATTATTAGGTTCTATGTGATGGTTGGTTGATGGTGATGATTTAATGTGAAGTTTTATTATCTCTCATATATTCTTGGGTGGAAGGAAGGGGAAAGGATGGAGAGTTAAAATCTCTCTTGATATTGGAGGATTGTATCTTCCTCTTGGAGTTTTATCCCTCCCTTTACATTTGGATGTTGTAGCTAGCTTTGGAAGTCATTACTTCCCTTGAACAATAACTATTGATTATTTCTCATATATTGTGCATGGTGTATTGTGGTGTATTGGTGTAACTCTTATACTATTGTTCATTTCTCATTGGATATAATTGAATGGTTTAATTATAAGTTGAAAAAGGTTTTAAAAATTGTACTTGATACTAATTCACCCCCCTCTCAGTATCAACAAAAAGGTTATAGATACATTCAAATCATTGGCTACAAATCCTACGAATCTTAGGATTATGTTACACTCGACTACCAAGTAGGATTACCAGTGAACTACTAGTCGAACTTCATTCAATATTTAGTTGGTTTCCACACACTCTCCTGCCAACCTCTTGTCCATTGACCTATTCAAATTTCTTTTGATGTTTTCAAATTCAACTTTACCGAGTTGAACCGCCTCAACCTTTGACTTAGAATGTCAGTCGCTCCACCTCAACTAGACTTTCACTTCAAAGAATATAACAACCCAACATTCTCCCGGGAGACCACTTAACTCTCATTCACAACACTTGCATAGGGAAGAAATTCCCATTGCCTCTTTGCACCAAGAGAACTTCACAACATTCAAATACTTGGTCAAAGAGTCTACTATGTTTTGCAACGTGTCTACTTTCTCCAGCAACACCTTGTTTTTTTCCACCATGTCTCTCACGAAATGGTATTGTACATCAATGTTCTTATTCTTAGAATGATAAGTTGGGTTCTTTTCCAGAAATATTGGTCTTTGACATCACAACTTATCTTCATATCTCTCTGCTCAAACCCAATTCCTGAACATAGCCTTTGTAGCCATACTGCTTCTTTGTTTCCATGAGTGGTTTCCATGTATTCAACTTCTATTGTTGACAGGGCTCCAACAGCCTATCTCTTACCCATCCAACTCATTTCTCCACCAAACATTTTGAACACATATCCACTGGTTGAACTTCGTAGATCTAGATCTACAACCTAGTCGACGTCAGTAAAGCCATGTTCATTTAACTCACTGTCACCTATAGGTTTTCCTTGGTAGAATATAGCATTATATTTTGTGCCACACAAATACCTGAATACTCTCCTAAAAACTATCTAGTGCTCCTTCCTTGGTGTCGACATGTATCTAATCAACACTCCCACTGCATGGGAAATTTTTGGTTGAGTGCATGCCATCTCATATGTTATACTACCAACAACTCTTGCATAGGGAACATGTGCCATGTCCTCTATTTCCTTATGTTTCCTTGGAAAATGTTCAATAGTTAGCTTTACTCCCATAGGAATTGGCACCTTCACAGGTTTGCAATCTTGCATGTTGAAAAGTTTCAATATTGTTTCAATATACTTCATATCATTCAACTAGAGATTTCTAGCTTCTTGATCCCTCTTAATCTCCATTCCCATAATGACGTTTTCTGCACCAAGATCCTTCATGTTGAACTTGAAGGATAAATTCTTCTTCACCTCCTTTATTGTGTTCATGTTGTTTCCTATTAACACATAAAATTGATCATGTAAATGAAGATTTATGGTTTTCACAGTCTACATTTATCCATATCTCCCACTATTATGTCATACCATCAACTAAAATCCTCCTCGGAGTATGTAAGCTATAGTTGAGTTGGCACTGCAAACTGGCACTACAAACTAGTTAAGGAAGAGGGTTGTTGGTTGGTGTTGGCCCTTGACCAAGTTTTGGAGATCCTTGATCATGCCTGACCTATTTTGGGACTTTGACCAGCTGGTCGAAGGAGGAGCACAAGTCAAAGCAGAGATTGTGGGATCTCGACCCCTTTTTAGGGCAGTTTTGGGATTAGGGTTTATGTAATGGGTAAGGGATGTTGGCCCATGGGTTTACCCATGTTTAGGCCCATTTTGTAAATGTATAAATATAAATCTAGGCGATGTAAGTAGGCAGTGCTAAGGGTAATAAGGATGTGGTGCTAAGTGAAAATAGTTGTGGATTCTTTGTGCATGCTATGTGTTAAGACTTGTAGAGCTAAGTGCAAGTGATTGTAAGTAGGCTTTGTGCTTACACCTATCTCAAGGAAGGAGGATCTAGCGAGGTGCGCACATATCTCCTATCCTATGCAGAGTGGATTCTGAGGCTTTGTGCATGTAAGGAGATTGATAGAATATAATAAAGAAGAGAAGAGTTGGTGGACATAGCACCACACTGGGGTGAACCACATATATCTTGTGTTATGGTTTCTTTGTTCATTTGATGTGATTTATGCTTAGTGCTGTTATCTTTATGTATGTTAGAAGCATCTAATCAAATAACTTAGTTCTTAGTGATATGAATGAATTCTAGATCTGATCTTGTTCCTTGTGCTAAGTGCTTAGATGTGTTAGATCTAGTAGAATACTGCGCTGCTATGCAATTAGGGTTTGGATCTGTGATGTGAATAAGGGTTAATTACTGATGAATGTTAACTACTAAGTGCTTTGTTAAGTGGTATAATCATAAATCTGTGTCCCAGCTAGGTTGTAGACACTGGAGTCCTGCAATCACCACTGCCTCTACCTCGAGTGAGACTTCATCTACTTCATAGGTGTTGTCGAAAGGGCCGATAGTTAGGGTTTTGTTGGTGCGTTGTTGAAGCGTTGAACCCTGGGTTTGCCCCTGTGTGCCAACAAATGGTTCCGTTGTTGGGACCTGAAACTGTGATTGCTGGGAACTGAAGAAAAGAAAGCTATGTGCATAGATTTGCTCTTTAATGCACAATATTGACTTGGAAAGCTATGTGATAAGAAGAGAAGTCTGATCTGAAGAAAAGGTAAGATCTGAAAGCTTTGTACTCTGCTAAAGGTAAGAACAATGAAATTTTTTTTAAGAGGTAAGATCTGAAAGCTTTGTGCTCTGAGAAAGGTAAGATAAGTGAAATTTTTGAATGAATCTAGGTATGTTTGATAAATTTTGTTCTAGTCTGAAAATGAGGGCACAGTTAGAAGAAAGAAGATTTGATATGAATAGATTTGATAGAAGCAATGTAAGATATGTTATTCCTATGCATAGAAAGAATGCTTGGACTAACAATTGGATGCAGGATCGTAGAAAGAATTTTTTGTAGGTTAGTTACTGTGATCCCAATGCGTAGTACATGCAAGGTTGGGGATCGTTTAAGAGAAAGAGAGGATTAACCCTTTGTTATAGTTGTAGAAGACCGAGACATCTTGCTAAGGAATGCTATGATAGAATACCTAGTTGTCTTTGCTGTAAAGCTATGGAACATGAAGTTTTGGATTGTCCCAGAATGATTGCTAAAGTTGAAAAGATGAATATGAAACAAGAAAACTATGAGACAGGCCAAGAAACTAAGGATAATATAGAACCCCAGAAAGAATCAGAGACTGCGTTATTATAGATGAAAGAAACCTTGAATGGTCATAGAAATATTAACTTATCATAGGTCTTAAAAGAGAAAGAGTGCATAGAAACAAGAATAGGAGACTTCGACATAGGTTGTGTCCTGGATGAGGAAACACAAGTGAATATCATGACAAAAAGAACTTGGGAAATTTTGGGAAAGCCTGCTATGGTTCCTTCCTTAGGAGGAGCAAGATTATTTAGAGGAAAGATGATAACCTTATGTGGAAGACTTACCCAGATATCTATGAGTGTTCATGGCACTTCGACAGAAGAAGAATTTGAGATTGTTAAGTTTGTTGAGAACAACGCCCCTTTTGCTATCTTGCTAGGAAAAACTTGGACTGGGAAAGATCAGATACAAAGAAAACAAGAAGAGGAGGATCTAGAACATAAAAAGAAAGAACTAGGAGATTTCATGGCTAGGAGAATAACACACTTACTGGAAGAACAAGAGAACCAGTCGAAGCTATTAAAGACCGAAGATATGCATGTCGAAGTTAAAAGGACATAGGAAGACTAGAGACACTTGTTTGTACAAGAGAGTAGAGAACCTAACCTAGAAAGAGAAGAAGTATTAACCTTGAACGCTATGAAATACCCTCCCCAGTGTGACGTTATCATGCCAAGAGAAGATAAGAACGATAATGGAAAGAGGAAACTAGTGATTCAAATCACAGGAAAAAAGGCCAGAAATCTCAACAAGAAGAAAGATAAGTTAGAAATATTACAAGAAGCTCCAGAAAGAACTTCGGAGAAGGAAGGTTCCTAGAATTTGAACTTCACTGAAATATCAGGACAACATAGAATGACACTTCACCATGGTAGAGCAATATGACTGTTAGAGGCAATATGACCGTTCAATTGATGCTCCTGAACGGTTAGGAAAGAAATTATGGCCTGAAAGTTTTCCATTGGACCTTTGAGGCCACGCCATAACAGATGGAATTGTATTGAATAAGGCTTTGCGACCCGTTGAAAGAAATCATTACGGTGTTATCTATTTATCCCGCTGAGCGTTGCACCAAGAACACTTTTTCCAATTGTGATTATCCATGCCTGTAGAGAACTAATTTATTTCATATAGTGATCATTGAGACCTCTCCATCCATTCTGTTACATTGAGTATTGTTCACCAACCTTAGATATTAGATCTCAAGTGTGCATGTCGGAAAAATTTATCCCAATAGAGAAAGATGTTGAAGAGATTCTAATAGATATCATGGCCGAGAAGGTGATGTCCACAGAAATCCAAGCCTCATTGATGCGAGGAGTGCAAGCCTCCCCGTCGACTGCTCGTGGATCTGGATCATCTCGAGCTGCGACCAAGAAAAGAACCAGGCATCATGATGACTTGGTGAATGCAAAGTTAATCTCGTCCATACTACCTAACTAAATCCCACCCCTAGATGGTGTGGTGAGTCATGACAATGTCCCAAGGGACTTTGACTACACAATCATCACTGTGTACCTTCCGAAGGGAATAAAATCAGTCACACCACAGTTGGAGAGGATTCCAACCTTGAATATCAGTGACTATAACCTAGAAGACCACAAGAGCTTTGGCATGCTCACACCTCACATATATTTGACCAAGACCAAGGGGAAGAAGTCAAATATCATCCCCCAACCATGGACTATGAAAATCACGAGGTCCACTATCTTGAATGTGATGAAGATACCACATTTTGGAAGGCACTAGGAGGTAAATGCATGTGTTAAGCTCCTGCTGTCGTGATTCCATGGAAGATATCTATGGTTAGATAAATGCATCACTGTTTATCCGATGCTGATCCATAGGATCACTAAATTGAGCATGCAGGGACCAGACCCGTAAGAATTTTATCTAGGGAAGGCTGCAGACCATGCCTTGGCATAGAAGATCAAAGACAACTATGGAAATGTAGAGAAAGGGACACGAGGCTACAAGGTAGCCTCCATTCAGAATGGCTCAGTGCGCCTTTCTTTCTATTTGATTGTTGGTAAGCTAGTAAGAAATAACAGACCCACACAAGTCACAGGGTTTGTCATTGACCTTGCAGGAAAATGCGTGGAAGGACTATAGATGAATTGGGATAGTTACCTATTTAATTAGTTAGAACTGGATTGTCATGAAGCTCAGGATTAGGGCTATGAGTTTCATTTTAGCTGGCTGCTAATCCTCATTGCATTCACTGCTTGGGAGATATCAGAAAGTGAAACCTTCCCTGACATTGAGCCATTGTAACACCTTGTTTCCCCCAGTCTGTAAATATAACTTTATTGGCTAGGAACTATGGCAAACTTAAAAGTTTAAATGTTTGATTTGATGGACCTTGTGTAGAAGGTCGATGAATGTAAATTATAATTATTTTAATAGAAAATGGTTACGTGTTGCATGAATGCTAAAAGAGGGGATGTGCTGAGAGAGAGACCACAAAATGTTGTGAAAGGTGGTGGAGGGTACTAGGAATGGTTGTGTTAACCTCCACCAAACCAATACCATGCTAGAATTAATTTTCTCAGATCAGAGCAACCATCTGACTAGGAATGAATTCCCGTCAGGCTGGTAGGTGGGAAGGCCCCCTCAAGAGTTAATGAGGGATGGGGAAGACTGCCCATCAGTAAGGATTACGGGCTTGACATAGACTGGGGGATTCGAGCCACACACAATCTTGTTGAGGGAGTCAAGAAAAGAAGCGTGGTGGACAGAGGGAGACCTGTGAAAAGAATGCAGAGACGAGAGAGGAAACTCTGGGGTCCGAGGAAGGATTGAAATTGAAAAATGAGTTCTGATCACAGGGGATGGAGACGGAGTCAGAAGAAGGAGAGTAACCTTATTCCTCGTCTATTCCTGTATAGGGAGAAGGAGAATAACCTTCATACCTAACTTCCATTGAGTTGGAAGTGAGAGATTGAATCTCAAAGTATCATGGCCTAAGCTCAGGGGTGGCTAGTAATAAATCCATCGGGAGTGACTGAGCCTATGGTTGGGTGGAAACAAGAACCCGTCTCAGTAGTCACATCACACCTTATGGTTCTGATAAGTGTATTTATGCCTTGTGCTTTGAATTGGAAATAATGAATTGCATGCTTGTATTTATATGCCCAAAATGGTTTATGTACTGAATGATTAAGTTATAAGTATGCATTCGTTCCTTTAGAACTTTCATATCTTCTTGATTTTCCTTATGCTCTAGCTTAATTCCTCGGAAGCACTTTCCCAGAGAATTTCGTCACCATCCTAGAGTCGTGTGACTGCTTCCTGATTGCGGAGGTTGAACCCCATAATCACCGCGAGGATAGAGTCCAATAAGCTCAGGAGAGGTAGTGCATGTATGCAGCAAGTATCTGCAAGGTGGGTAGAGGGGGCAGAGACCGATACCATCTTAAGTCCTAAAGTTGAGGAATAAACGTAAGGAGTGCATGGAAGAACACTTTCAAGCCTTATGTTCAAGGGGAAGAGTGCAAAACCCTTAAGCCTTTCAGAGCCAATGAAGCTCAGGAAGAATAGTGAGGTTCAAGTATTGAAAGGAAATATCCTTTCATTTAGAAGATGAATGGATGAGATCCATTTGGGAGGACCCAAGGTCTGTCGTGACTGTTAGAATTGAAGAAGGGGTGCAGGCATTAACGCCTCAACTCCTTCAGTCTTCGCAAGATCGCACATCGGGATATTCACGTGTTGGTGCGACTAAACTCCCAAAACCAAAAATTGCAACGTGATCTAGATTGTAGATCTAAGGATCTATTGGGACCCTCCTTGACCGTCGGATTGGAGATATCGGGGATTCACACATTGGGAGATTCGCACGTTGGTGTGACTAAACCCCCGAAACCCAAATTTGTGATGTACTTTGGTCCATTGGATCAAGGAAGGTCATGGACTATTGATCTGATGTGAGAAGATTAATGCTAGAGTATGTGGGAATTCAAATTTCCCTAAGAACCAAGCTCAGAAGTGATAAGCACCTTTTTGAAGTGCAGATGAGGTCCAAGAGGCGAACTTGTCTGAAGTTTGTAAGCTTAGGAGGGAAAATGGGAGTCGAGACCCATACATCGGAGCTCATAGGAGGTAAATCGAAGGCCAAGACCTTTGAAACATTTGAGATCTTCCTAGTTAGGGAAGAAAGTGGAATCTCAAGAGGAGGAGATACAATGATCATTGGATTGATCACCGTGAAAGATCTAGACCATGAAATAATAGTCTAGACAATGAGGAGTAAGTGCAGAGGAGAATAGATATCAATCGTTCGGTTTGAGTGTAAAATAATAGTGGCCGCCCAATCAAGGTAAAGTGCACTAACGATAATCCTTGAGGGTACATGAGAGGAACATGGTTCCAAAGTCCCAAAATCATCAGAATCATCCATCCAGTAGGACATATGGTGAGAGATCATCATTTCGCTGACTCGTTACTTAAGGAAGTCAAAGGGTGGAGTTATGAGAATTTTCGAAATGTGAAATCCTGATTTGATCTGAGCCATTAGATCATGGGGAGTTGTGAGCCTTTTATCTAATGCTCGCAAATATCGAGAAATTAGGAATCGAGAGAAAAAAGGTGAACCAACCTCCAAAGTCGCAAAACGCGAAACTGCAACTTGATCACAGTCGTCGATTGGCATGGGGACACTTGTCAACAGATCAAGGGCTTCGAGAGAACTATAGTTGGGTTCTCAATTTTAGAATTGAGATTTCCAAACCCCGAAGGACCAAAGTCCCTAAGTGATCCATAACCGTTAGATTCGGGGGACACCTGGCACAAATTCGTGAACTTCGGGTGAAGTCCTGATGTGACTCATAGCTGTCAGATTCGAGAGACACATGGCACAAATATGTGGGCTCCGGGTGAGGGCCTGAAGTAATCCTTGATCATTAGATCACGAGGACACGTGTCAGAGGATTGTGGCCTTCAGTTAAAATTCATTGGGAAGAAGGCTTGAGACTTGATATCTCAAAAGTCTGAAATCCCAAAGGAGATATCCACTGTCGATTGAGAAGAGGGTTGGAGGACCATTGATTTGGGTTAAATGGTCAAACACCTGAAGTGGAAGTAAGACTTTTGATCGAGCAGGACAGGTGTCTGCAGATCGTCATCTCTAGAAGTTTGAAGTACGAAAGAAGCAAGGATTGAGATTTCAAAACCCCAGAGTCCGAAATTATTAAGGGATCATAGCCGTTGATCTAGGAGGGAGATATATGGTCTGTATATTCGAGAGGGACAGATATGAAGCATTGATTTAGACAGTATGATCAATATCGCAAGATCGACGATCCCGTAGCATTGTGGGGATAGGAGTTGCGCGAAGTTTAAAATATTGAGGGTGGGTTTCAATTCAAACTATGGTTTCGTGAGGAGGACACGTGGAGAATTGAGGAAGATTGCAGGCCCAAAATTAGTTTGACCCCAAATTGCTCATGGCCACACCCACAATCGGATGGTCATCACCAAGGCCACGTCCGAGGAGAGGCCAAGAGAAAAGGGGCTAACACCAACTTGGAGACTTCGCCGAAGTGCGAAGAAGAAGGTCACAGGTATCATAAGACCTACAATGGAGGCTAAAAGGGGCCTGTGTATGATTTAGAGGTGAGAGTAACATGGTCTCAAAGTCTCCTTTGAATTAGACTTGGAGAATCTTGACCGAAGGCTCGGCTTGAGTCCTAGATTCTCCAAATTAGAACTCGTAGAGAGAAAGAGGATTTTCTCCTGTAAGGAAGACTAAATATATATATATATATATATATATATATATATATATATATATTTTCCCCATCGTAGGTGTGTTACAAATTGGTATAAGAGCATGGTTACAACAATTGAACTGCTTGGGCTCACAGACGAGTCACTTACAAAATCTATTTGGAGTACTTTTAAAGGAATGACACTCTACCTTACCTCTTTCTTAAAAAGTCTTGTTTAAAAATGTTAGTAAAGAAAATAATGAAATTTTCTACTGTGTGTATGCATTTAAGACATTGAGCCATGTATCATTCATAAACTAATAGATTGTTAGCTAACAATAAGTATTTTTGGAAACACTTGAGTAGTTAGTGAATCATGGGAAAACTACAATACTAAAGGATGGTGACGTGTCATGAAGTGGGGGATGGTTCCCACAATAGAGACAAAAAATCTGATGAAAGGAGGGTGGTGGAAACCCCTCCAGATCTGGCTGAAACTATAAGGAGCCTCAGGGCCAAGTTATAGAGTTTCAAGGATGACAACGAGAGATTGATAAAGGAGAAAGAGAAACAAACAGAAATTAATGCAGTCTTGCTACAGAGCTTATCCGACATACAGAGGCAACTGCAACACAAACTCACAACCAATCATGCAGAATGATGACACAAGAAGAGAAATTAGAGTCCACCCGAGACCCGAAAACATGACTCCATAAGTGACCCCACTGGGAGAATTACCTCGAATAAGGTCCAACCTAGAGGTAGGGGACACTCATCGGGAGAGTCCTTTGGAAAGGAAGCTGACAAATTCGAAGGATCTTCTAGTGGCAGGGCCAACTCGCATTCTTAGAGGAAAGGAAAGAAACGAAAGCGTTCCAAAACCCTAGGTCCTGAAGAGTTCAATAAAGCCAAACCACCCTCTTTTGACGGAGATATTAAGAAGGGAGAAGAGGCGGAAGCTTGACTGCTTGGTTTAAATAAGTATTCCAGAGTCCATGACTACTCTGAAAACTTGAAAGCTCGAATAGCCATCTTCAACCTAGATGGAAAAGATTCCATATGGTGGGAAGACCTTAGAAATGTGAAAGGATTCCATGAGAAGGACTTATCATGGAAACAGTTCAAAAAATACTTCAGGAAGAAGTATCTGTCAGAGAAATACATGGGTGGGAAGACTAAGGAATTTTATGAACTCCGACTGGGGAAACTCACCATAGATGAATTTGTCAATAAATTCCTTGAATTACTGAGATATGTACCCTACATAAAAGAGGAAAAGGTAAAAATGCAACAGTTCATTAGTGGGTTACCTCAGACCTACTGAGACATAATTGAGTTCGACGAACCAAAGAACTTATAAGAAACTATCCGAAAGGTGAGGTATTGTTATGAACATTTTGGGAATAAGACAAGACCTCACAAGGAATGGAAGAAGATGAGTAGTTCGGGGTTCCAAAAGAAGGGGTTTAAATCCTCAAGGTTCAAGAACTATAGAAAAGATTCTAGAAGGAGCCTTCCTACTAGAAGTGTATATCAACAAAATTTCCCCTCTCAAAGTGGAAATAAAACTTTTAAGACAACCCCAGGAAAGACTGATAACCTAAATAAGGAATCCTTAAAATGTTGTGGTTGTGGAGAGGATCATAAATTGAGGGACTACCCACACAGAAAACAAAATAGTAATACAATATACAACATCCAAGAAGCAACCAACGTCAATGATGTGGCTAGGAGCATGCCATGAATCTATGCGGCCTTGGACAATAATCAAGCCAACCACCAAGCTTCAATAGTGGAGCTAGAAGGTATGATTGCTGACCATCTAGTTTATATTTTAATTGACCCAGGTTTGAATTTGAGTTATGTGGCCCCTCAAACTATTGATAAATGTAAACTGCAACCAATTAGACATATTAAACCATGGTTAGTGCAATTAGCCACTGGGACCAAAAGAAAAGTGGCAGAAGTCATACCAGCCTGCCAATTCATCATGGGTGGATTGCCCACCCAAGCAACCCTTAACATACTCCCCCTAGGATCTTATGACTTTGTGATTGGTATGGATTGGTTGGCTTTTTATAAAACTAAATTGGACTATTATCATAAAACTTTAGAATGTGTAAATGAAGGAGGGAGAAAAATGACCCTCCAAGGGATTCAGAATCCTATCTCAGTGAGACAAATATCAACCCTTCAAATGAAAAAGTATTGCATAAAGGGGTGTTCCTTATATTCCATACAAGTAATGGAATATGTTGAGAATGAAAAACCAAACCTAGAGGACCACCCCATATTAAGATAATACAAGGACATGTTCCTAGAAGAATTACCTGGTCTACCTCCGAGGAGGGGTATTGATTTCTCGATAGAACTTACATTGGGAGTGGTACCAGTATCTAGAACGCCATACAGAATGAGCACGCCAAAGTTGGTTTAGCTCAAGCTACAACTAAAGGAGATGATGGACAAAGGCTACATCTGACCTAGTGTATCTCCATGGGGAGCACCCGTCCTGTTTGTGAAAAAGAAACATGGCACACTCTGACTATGCATAGATTATAGACAACTCAATAAGGAAACCATAAAGAACAAGTACCCCTTACCAAGAATTGATGACCTGTTCAACAAATTTGGAGGTGCATCCATCTTCTCGAATATCGACTTAAGGTATGGCTACCATCAAGTCCAGATTAAGGATGAAGACATCCACAAAACAACCTTCAGGACGAGGTATGGTCACTATGAATTCATAGTGGTGTCTTTTGGGTTAACCAATGCCCCCACCACTTTTATGTTCTTAATGAATAATGTACTCAATAAATTTCTGGACAAATTTGTATTGGTTTTCATTGATGATATCCTAATATACTCCAAGAACAGGGAGGAGCACAAAGAACATCTTAGACTCGTACTTCAAGTACTAAGAGAGCATCAACTCTACACTAAGTTTAGAAAGTGTGACTTCTTTCAAAAGCAAGTCCATTACCTAGGCCATGTCATTTGAAAGGAAGGAGTGGTAGTCAACCCCAACAAGATAAGATCTATTATGGAATGGCCTACTCCGAAGGACGTATCCAATATTAGATCCTTCATGGGCTTAGCGGGATACTATAGAAGGTTCATAAAAGGGTTTTCCAATATTGGTTGTCTAATCATTTCCCTTCAGAAAAAGGGGATTAAATTCATTTGGACATCGAAATGTGAGGAAAGATTTCAGGAACTGAAATCCCTCCTGACCCATGCACCCATGCTAAATATTGAAAACCTGGATAAT
>ML812841.1:83594-98478 GCA_009831015.1 Picea engelmannii
AATGGAAATTATAAACAATGTTTGTTTAGAACTTATAGTTAGTTTAAATTCATTTTTGATTTTATTGTTCTAGATTTTGTTTTATTCACAAATTTTAGGTTATTAATTTAGGTTTCTTTTTGTTTCACAGGTTTCTATTATCAATTATTTGGTACAGATCTGATCATGGATTGATTTTATTATATAAATACGTTCAAGATGATTGATCCAAAAATAATATTGGATTGCTGCAAATAAATTTATGAGCAACAACAGATAAAATTTGGAAATGCGTCAAGAACAAAGACACGATTTTGCGAGACTGACTGCAGCCAAACCGTGAGGAATTTAAAGAAACAGTTGAAAACCCATTTCCCAAATGGACCCATTTAGTTTACACATGGAAAGTTTCCCAAAAAAATGCACGATTTGCAATATATTTGTGTCTCTTTACGAGACAAATTTCAGGTGGCGGAAATTATTAGTGATGCCCAGACTGTTCATTCATTGTATAAATATATGATAAAGTTCAAAGCCAAGAAGATCCACGAAATGGAGAGGAGGATTTTTATCCTTTCTCTTTTGCATATTATTTATTTTGTAAACTTTTATTCTTTTCAAATGGAGTAACAGATGGTTGGAATCTTTGGGAGAATGGACGAGTATTTTCAAAGAAGAATATGGAATTCCAGGTTGCTTAATGACTTTTGTCCTGTGAGTAAAATGGTTTTATTTTCATTATAATATCTTCATATTCTTTGAATAATTGATTATGTGTTGATTTAAATTAGCTTTAGTCTTTTTTATCAATACATGGTTAATTGCTATCATTTATGTATTAATTGTTTTTCTATCATTAAGAGTCTATTATCCCAAAAACTCTTCCAGGACTACAATATGGGCATGTGATTTTGAGAAAGAATATGAGAAAGCAATTCATCTTTGGATTTAGACTTGTCTGATGCTTATTCCATTTCATTATTTCATTACTGTTGTATTATGAGAATGTTATTATGGTTGATTTTAGCTTTAGCTTGTCATCATATGGTGTTTTCATAATGTTAAATGTTATATGTTGTCCATAATTTCGTATTCCATTTTTTATGTGTGATTGATCTATCATTTGATTATTTTTCAATTTATTCTTAATGTTAAATGTTGGATAATATCAATATTCAGATCTGAGTTTTCTCTCATTCTTAAATATTAATCATCCTAAGATTACAGTACTTTTAATTATATGTCTTTCTATTGTTATTAATTTACTCCAATATCAAATACTTCTTTGAATGTATTCTGGAAGTGATAGTATTGTTCTATTATAGGTTTCCCTTAACAACAATACATGTAGGAGCTCATACAACACAGGAATATAAACTCAGTTGACTGATCAGTTAGAGGTTAGTAGATGCATTCTTTTCTTTTATTTAGAGTTGTTTATGAATGAAACGATGATTACATTAATTAGATTTAATTGTTTTTGTGTCACTGTTTCAATAATATTCATTTAGTATTTATTTGTTTAATATCTTAAAAAAAAAAAACGAAGTGTTTTTCATATTTGATTCAGAAAATTTATCAAACAATCATTTTCGCAAGATTTCATGAAAACCTTGTAAACTGTATATAAACTATTCATAATCATTTGTATATTCACATTCTTAGATAAATGTTTGTAATTATTGTGTCGATTGTTAGAATCTTTTCTTTAGTTATTTTATTTCATTTTTCTATCTTTAGGACCCTAGTTGGCCAACATAGCCATTAAACCCATCGGGTCATTTCATTCCAAATGGCTTGGGTTATTTAGACAACCTCGGTCCAGATTTGACCTTCCAGTTGATGATGTGTCACTTACGCCCGTCAACACAAGGAAATAGTCATAAATGAACAAGAGACATATGCATTCTTCAAGACCACGACCTCATACCTAAGTCATAAGCCTACATGGACAAAGTATGAAGGCTACTAGATGCTCGAGGAAGGGCTGCTGACGTACACAAACATATTGTATATTCCAAATTGTGATGACTTGAAGAGGTTCATAATGGATGAACTACATAAGAGACCATATACTGGTCACCCAGGATATCAGAAGATGATCACGACCACTAGGAAACAATTCTATTGGCCTGGGTTGAAGAAAGACATAGCTAACTATCTAGCTAAGTGCCTAGAGTTCCAGTAAGTTAAGGCAGAACACCGACATCCAGCAGGATTGTTACAACCCCTACTGATCCCAGAATGGAAGTGGGAAACCATATCCATGGATTTCATCATCGGATTACCAAAGTTGACCAAGAAAAATGATGCCATCATGGTCGTGGTGGACAAACGGAGTAAGTCTTCTAATTTCATTCCTGTCAAATCAATTTGCAAGGCCATAGATATTGCCAACATATTCATGAAGGAGATATTTAGACTGCATGGCATGCCCAAGGAAATTGTATATGACCGAGATACCAAGTTTACTTCGAACTTTTGGAAATCCCTAATGGCCTGTTTGGAGACAAAATTGTTATTCATCACAACTTATCACCCTCAAAATAATGGACAGACAGAAAGAGTGAACCAAATAGTATAAGACATGCTAAGGATGCATGTAATGCATCAACCTAAGAAGTGGGAAGACTACCTATCATTAGTAGAGTTTGCCTACAACAACGGTTATCAAGAATCCTTGAAGATGAGCCCTTTTGAAGTCCTCTATGGTAGACAGTGCAAGATTCCAATCAGATGGAGAAATCTAGCAGAAAGAATTACAATTGGACCCGACATGCTGAAGGACATGGAACAACAAGTGGTTCAGATAAGGCAAAATCTAAAGATTTCTCAGGACCGAAAGGAAAGTTACGTTGAAAGAAAGAGAACTCCTTGAGAGTTCAAACTCGGAGACCATGTCTATCTCAAAGTTAGACCCCGGAAGAGTTCTCTGAGAATGGGAGCCTGTGCCAAGTTGGCACCTCAGTATTGTGGACCCTTTAAAGTCTTATATAGAGTGGGACCTGTAGCCTATAGGATAGCACTTCCTCCCACAATAAAGGCACATAATGTTTTCCAGAACCCCAGTGCATACTAGATAGGAAGGAAACCGCATTAAGGAACCAAACCATTGCATAGGTCAAGGTGCAATGGAAACACTTTGGCCTAGATGAGGCTATGTGGGAAATGGAAGATGCCATGAGACAAGCATATCCGATTTTGTTTACTTCTGTACATACCTATCATGTTGATAGATAGAACATCGAGGACGATGATTCCTTTAATGGGGAGAGAATTGTAACACCCTTTTTCCCCCAGTCTGTAAATATAACTTTATTGGCCAAGAACTATGGAAAACTTAAAAGTGTGAATGTTTTATTTGATGGACCTTATGTAGAAGGTTGATGAATGCAAATTCTAATTATTTTAATAAAAAATGGTTACGTGTTGCATGACTACTGAAAGAGGGGATGTGTTGAGAGAGAGACCAAAAAATGTTGTGAAAGGTGGTGGAGGGAACCGAGAATGATTGCATTAACCTCCAGCGAACCAGTACCATGCTGGAATTAATTTGCTCAGATCAGAACAACCCTCTGACTAGGAATGAATTCTTGTCAGGCTGGTAGGTGGGAAGGCCCCCTCAAGAGTTAATGAGAGATGGGGAAGACTGCCCATCATTAAGGCTTTCGGACCTGACCATGGACTGGGGGATTCGATCCACATACAATATTGCCGAGGGAGGCAAGAAAAGAAGTGTGGTGGAAAAAGGGAGACCCACGAAAATAATGCAGAGACGAGAGTGAAAACTCTGGGGTCCAAGGAAGGATTGAAATGGAAAAGTGAGTTATGATCACAGGGGATGGAGATGGAGTCAGGAGAAGAAGAGTAACCTTCATCCTCATCTATTCATGTATAGGGAGAAGGAGAGTAACCTTCATCCCTAACTTCTGTTGAGATGGAAGTGAAAGATTGAATCTCAAAGTATTGTGGCCTAAGCTTGGGGGTGGCCAGTGATAAATCCATCAGGAGTGACTAAGCCTATGGTTGGGTGGAAATGAGCACCCCTCTCAGTAGTCGCATCATGCCTTATGGTTTTGATAAGTGTCTTTATTCCTTGTGCTTTGAATTGGAAATAATGAATTGCATGCTTGTATTTAAATGCCCAAAATGGTTTATGTACTGAATGATTAAGTTAGAAGTATGCATTCATTCCTTGATAACTTTCTTATCTGCTTGATTTTCCTTATGCGCTAGCTTAATTCCTCAAAAGCACTTTCCTAGAGAATTTCATCACCATCCTAGAGTCACGTGAGTACTTCCTGATTGTGAAGGTTGAACCTCAGAATCAATATGAGGACAGAGTCCAATAAGCTCAGGAGAGGTAGTGCATGTATGCACCAAGTCTTTGCAAGGTGGGTAGAGACCAAGACCACATTAGGTCCTAAAGTTGAGGAATGAACGTAAGGAGTGCGCGGAAGAATGCTTTCAAGTGTTATGTTCAAGAGGAAGAGTGCAAAACCCTTAAGCCTTTCAAAGACAATGAATATTAGGAAGAATAGTGAGGTTCAAGTATCGAAAGGGAATATCCTTTCATTTAGAAAATGAATAGATGAGATCCGTTCGGGAGTACCCAGGGTCTCTCGTAACTGTTAGATTTGAATAAGGGGCACATGCGTTAATGCCTCGACTCCTTCAGTCTTCGCAAGATCACACATCGGGAGATTCATGCGTTGGCATGACTAAACTCCCGAAACCCAAAATTGCGACGTGATTTGGACCATAGATATAAGGATATATTGGGACCCTCCTTGACCGTCGGATTGGCGAGATCGAGGATTTGCACATCGGGAGATTCGCACATTGGTGCGATTAAACCCTCGAAACCCAAAGTTGTGATGTACTTTGGTCCATTGGATCAAAGAAGGTCATGGACCGTTGATTTGACATGAGCATATTAACACTAGAGTATGTGGGAATTCAAATTTCCCTAAGAACCAAGCTCAGAAGAGATAAGAACCTTTCTGAAGCGCAGATGAGGTCCAAGAGGCGAACTTGTCTCAATTTCGTAAGCTTAGGAGGGAAAATGGGAGTTGAGACCCATACATTGGGGCTCATAGGAGGTAAATCGAAGGTCGAGACCTTTGAAACATCTAAGATATTCCCATTCAAGAAAGAAAGTGGAAGCTCAAGAGGAGGATCTAAAATGATCATTGGATCGATCACCATGAAATATCTGGACCATCAGATAATAGTCCAGACAATGAAAAGTGTAGAGTAGAATAGATCTCAGTTGTTCGATCTGAGTGTAAAAGAATAATGGCCTCCCAATCAAGGTAAAGTGCACTAATGATAAGCCTTGAGGGTACACGAGAGAAACGAGGTTCCAAAGTCCCGAAATCATCAGAATTGTCCATCTAGTAGGACACGTGGTGAGAGATCACCATTTCGTTGACTTGCGACTTAGGGAAGTCAAAGGGTGGAGTTGTGAGAATTTGCGAAACACGAAATCACAATTTTATCTGAGCCGTTAGATCATGGGGAGTTGTGAGTTGTCGATCTGATTCTCACAAATATCGAGAAATTGGGAATCAGGATAATAGAGGTGAACCAACTTCCAAAGTCACGAAACGTGAAACTGCGACTTGATCATAGTCGTCGATTGGCATGGGGACACTTGTCAAAAAATTAAGGGCTCCAAGAGAACTGTAGTGGGGTTCTTAGTTTGAGAACTGATATTTTCGAACCCTGAAGGCCCGAAGTCCCAAAGTGATCCATAATTGTTGGATTCGGGGGATGCGTGGCGCAAATTCATGAACTCCGAGTGAAGTCCTGAAGTGATTCATAGCCATCGGATTCAAGGGACACATGGCACAAATCTATGGGCTCCAGGTGAGGAACCGAAGTAATCCTCGATCATCATATCAGTAGGACACATGTCAAAGGATTGTGGCCTTCGGTTAAAATTCGTTGGGGAGAAGGCTTGAGACTTGAGATCTCAGAAGTCTGAAATCTCGAAGGAGATCTCGACCGTCAATAGAGAAGAGGGTTGGAGGACCGTTGATTTGGGTTAAATGGTCAAACAACCAAAGTGGAAGAAAGACCGTTGATTGAGCAGGACAAGTGTCTGCAGATCATCAGCTCCGAAAGTTTGAAGTAAGGAAGAAGCAGGGTTTGAGATTTCAAAACCTCGGAGTCCAGAATTGCAAAGAGATCACAACTGTTGATCTAGGAGGGACAGATCTAGTCCATATATTGGAGAGGGGAAGATATAAACTGTCGATTCAGACAATATCGTTAAGATCGCAAGATTGACGATCCCGTAGCATTGCAGAGACAATATTTGCACGAAGTTTAAAATATCGAGGGTGGTTCACAATTCAAACCGTGGTTTCGTCAAGAGGACACATGGATACTTGAGGAGGAATGCGGGGCCAAAAGTAGTTTGACCCCAAACCGCTCATGGTCGCACCCACAATTGCGTGGTCATCACCAAGGTCACGTTCGAGGAGAGGCCAAGAGAAAAGGGGCTAACACCAACTCCGAGACTTCATCGAAGTGCGAAGAAGAAGGTCACGGGTATCATAAGACCTACAACAGAGGCTAGAAGGGGTCTGTGTTTGATTTAGAGGTGATACTAACATGGTCTCAAAGTCTCCTTTGACTTAGACTTGGAGAATCTTGACTGAATTCTCAGGCTGAGTCCAAAACTCTCCAAATTAGAACCCGTAGAGAGAAAGAGGATTTACTCCTGTAAGGAAGACTAAATATTTTTATTTTTATTTTTTTCTTTGCCCCATCATGGGTGTGTTACATCCATTCGATCCACTCACTGCAAAGTTCACCACACTCTGGTATTTGAGCGATATGGGGAAGCAATGGCAGTCAATGCAGTATTCCATACCTACTACCTACAGATGAAGAGGGCTATTGAGTCTTTCCCTCGTATGACGCCAAACACCCTAGACAGGTTCAGGCCCCTTATGAAGTTCCGTGCAGATAGGCATTTTATTTATATTACTGCATGCACAGACGAGAGTAAAGAAGATCTTTAGTCCCACTACAAGATGATAGAGGAGGACCTAGAAGAAATCACTAAGGAATGGACTGCAGAGTTCCTTATACTAGTTGACCAGGCAACGCTGCCCGATCCCAACCTCATTGGAATTCTGGTGGTTACTCGTGAAGAGTATGATGCACCCAGCAGTAGCAGGAAGAAAAATAAGGAATATGTACAAGAAATACACAACACATCAGAAGAGATTGCATCAGATTCGCCTAACAAAGGAGGAGGCAACAAAGTGAACAAAGAAGAGAAAGAAGGGGAAGAAGACAAGAATAAGAAGGGAAAAGTAACACCACCTAGGAACCCCCTTGAAGAGGCAGAGACCCCCAAGAAAAGAAAGGTTTTCCCCATGAAACCTACATCAAGGAAGAAGTCCACAGAAAGTAAGCCGAAGCTGCAGACTGTGCTCATGGTCGATGACTTTGAATTCATTATTGCAGCTGTATCAGATGCCTTGAAAGATATTTTGCAGAGAACAGAAGCCAAACAAGAAGCCATGTATGATAGAATTGAGACATAGATAATGGGTGTACAACAAGCCCTTCACTCCAACCGCATAGTGTCCACTGCGCCTCCACCACCAGAAGAACTAGAGTTGGGACATGAGCGTGCCCAGCTCTGAAGAATAGCTAATGTGACTGAAGCACGCCTTTTTCATGTGCAGGAATAAAAAGAACAGGCCATAGTGGCCCTGAAGCAAGCACAAGAGGAAATCATAGAGCAACGCCGTATTGTGCAGCATGAGAAAGAACAACTTCTCATGGAGCAGGCCCAGGTTACAAAAGCAGTCAACATAGAAATTTTCTCTATGACTGGCTTAGAGCATATGGAGGAAGACCTAGTGGAGAGTCAAGTGGCGAAGCTTGTGGAAGCCATTCAACAGCTTCAACAGAGACTAATAGAACTAGATCTACAAATAGTGCCAAGCACTCCGTAGGAAGTGCGAGACCAGAGAGAAGAAACTGCCCGAAGCACATTTGAAAGGATCAAAGCATTAGTCATGGAATGTAAACAACTAAGCAGTCGTAGTGCACAAAATTATGAGTGCCTTACCGAGGACCTTGAACTGAAGACACTGGATTCCCAGCTCTAGGAAGCAAAGAAACAAGCATCAAAAGTACAAGTGCAGTTGAAACTCCTGTCAGTAGTTGAGAGGATGAAAATATCCCAAGAACAACGCACGACTCAGCAACAGGTTCATGCCATACAAAGCAAAGTCATGGAAGTAATTTAGAAGCTCCAACCAGTCTAGGATACAACTTGCCTACTTTTTGAGGAGATTGAAGGCTGAGGAGCAGAGCTAGAACAAGTAGTCACTTCGGTAGAACAATGCTTAGAAGGACCTGTGAACGAGGAAATTATTCAATATTTCACCGAGTAGGAGGCCTTGGCATAGAAATAGGTTGAAGTATCTCGAGCCAAGCTTGAGGCTTTTGAGGCAGAGTTACCCATACCAGAGTGACTTGAGACGAGTCATAGGTGAGTGTTGGGAGCCTGTTGGTCCTTGACCAAGTTTTGGATATCCTTGGTCATGTTTGACCTATTTTGGGACTTCGACAGGTTGGTCGATGGCAAAGCACAAGTCGAAGCATATATCACGGGATCTCGACCCCTTTTTAGGGAAGTTTTGGGATTAGGGTTTATGTAACAGGTATGGGATCTCGGCCCATGGGTTTACCCCTGTTTAGGCCCATTTTATAAATGTATAAGTAGGCGGTGCTAAGGGTAATAAGGATGTGGTGCTAAGTGATATATTATGATAAGTGTGAATAGTTGTGGATGCTTCGTGCATGCTATGTGTTAATACTTGCAGAGCTAAGTGAAAGTGATTGTAAGTAGGATTTGTGCTTACACCTAGCTCAGGGAAGGAGGATCTGGTGAGGTGCACACATATCTCCTATCCTATGCAGAGTGGGTTCTGAGGCTTTGTTTATATAAGGATATTGACAAAAGATAATAAAGAAGAGAAGAGTTGGTGGACATAGCCCCACACTGGGGTGAACCACGTATATCCTGTGTTATGGTTGCTTTGTGCATTTGATGTGATTTATGCTTAGTGTTGTTATTTTTATGTATGTTAGAAACATATGATATAATAGATTAGTGCTTAGTGATATGAATGAATTCTAGATATGATCTTGTTCCTTGTGCTAAGTGCTTAGATGTATTAGATCTAGTAGAATACTGCACTTCTGTGTAATTAGGGTTTGGATATGTGATGTGAATAAGGGTTAATTAGTGATGAATGTTAACTGCTAAGTTCTTTGTTAAGTGGTATAATCACAGATCTGTGTCCCAGCTAGGTTGTAGACACTGGAGTCCAGTAACCACCTCTACCTCTACCTCATGTGAGACTTCATCTGCTTCGTAGGTGTTGCCGAAAGGGCCAATAGTTAGGGTTTTGTTGGTGTGTTGTTGAAGCATTGAACCTTGGGTCTGCCCCTGTGTGCCAACAGTTGAATAGGTTGTGTTGAGGGGTCCTAAGTCCCTTTAACTCAACAGTAGGAACCAAACCTTCCACCGAGGCCCAATTAGAATCTGCAGCATTTGATAGTGGAATGGTTGTCCATATCTTTCAATCTAACCAATTAATCGATGGGATTTACGTAGTGATTTATAGGATATCTTCTTGCGAAAATTCCTCCTTCGGTTTGAATGTTCTTGTTTTTTGTATTTTCCCTTATAGGTGGGTCTGATACAATATAGGTGCTGGTATAAACTGGTTGGGTAACAAAGAGGGAAAGATTAACTACTGAAGATGGCTGAGCTTGGGATAACCCTCGTGCTCAAGCATGAAGACAATGAATTTTACACCTACGACAAGCCTAGTACTAATACATCAACTTGCTAGTATTTCAATTATTGACTGAGATACAATTTATCAGAAGAGAACATGCATGCAATAAAATGATGGCAAGAAAAATAGTTTCCTTAGCTGTAAGAACTAATCACACATTAAAACAATGATTTGTTTTACATCATTAGAGACAAGAATTATAAAAATATTGAATCAAATAACTTATCAACAGATTCATAAACCCTTACTCATTACAACATCCATTCTTGAGATAAAGTCAGAAGTAATTCCTCCTTATGATCCAATCACGCACACCTTTGATGTAAAACATAAACTTGTCTCTGGTCCTAAACATGACTTCTCAATTAAGGTAGTTACGAAATAGTTCCTGACAATTCCAAAAATGAGGGTCTTTGCAAAAAACCATCGACCTCTTCTAATAGGTCGATCTTCTTATTTATAACAAATTACTAAATAAAAATAACTATTAAAAGTGCAAGCTAAGTAAAAGAAAACATCACCACATGGTGCTTTCAACTCTCAGTCTTCTAAGAGTCATCAAATAGTTTTATTTGAGTGGATGACTCTTCTCATACTCCAACCATTTGATGAAGAGTTCCTCACATGTGTTAACATACGAGAATCTGTGTTGGTCCATCGGGGCCGAAAGGATCTCCTTTATTTCCATTGCCCATGCCTGATACTTGAATACTTTAACACTTAACTGCTGTAACACTATCCGAGCCTTGATTGGGTGTTCCATGAACTGTTGTACTTGAACTGACACCTATGTTCACCACCTTTTCTATCTTCCCAGTCCACAATGAGCCTTGTTCGGCATGTAGTTTGACTATGTCATGCAAGTCAACAAAGTCCTTGGGTGTGCTAAATTCTGGGAGACCGATGTCTCTCATCGCCCGATTGATCTTGGTCCAACTCCTTTTGCAATCAACCCATTTCTCTTATATCTCCTAATGAGGTTCTTGGGCCATCTTCACCTAGTATTCGACCGAATTCCTTATGCGGTCAATGTTGTTGTCCCTTAGTACCAGAATGTCGTGCTCTTTGACGTCTCGGACCTTTTGAACCGTGCTGATGAAATTAATCCTTTCCAACTATTGGTGGGATTTCTCATACCATATTTCCATGTCCTTGCACGTTTCCAATGCCATAAGGGTGTCTTCTTGGAAATTCCCTGCATTGAAAAGGTGTCGCTCACTCGTGAATTTATTGTAGGCATCCTAGAATTTGCTTCTCAAGAACACCGTGGCTTGCGTGGAGTCCTAATAATATTTTTCGAAATGGAGTAGATGCTCCAACTCCTTTAGTGCAATGGCCAACTCCTATTCATATTTCCTTTCTCTATCTAGGGTGGCATTTGTGATTTCCATCCCTGTGCCGATAAGCTCAAACATCTTGGCATGCTCTGTGCTAATCAATTTCTCCTCTATGGTGATGAGTATGGAACTGTCTAGAGTAATCCTCATCTTCTTAGTGGTTCTATTCATGATGGATTTCCTCTTTCGATCATAGGTGATGGCTTGTATATCGGTGACCTCATCCACGGGTTTGAGGATTTGTTTCTCTCCCCAAGTAAGAGTGTTTCCCAGGCTCCCGATGGTGTATATATGTTCAAGACTGGGTTCTTGAACCTATTATGTATGTCCCAAAAGCTTGGCCTCTAGTTGTTTCTCATCGAAAGGTAAATTATTGGCCAACATTGATGAATCAGGGGAAGTCTCGGTACTTACCTGATAATCGACTGTCGAGATGTCGATTTCCTGTTGTGGAATTTCTCCTTCTTGTTCACTTGATTATAGCTCATCCATCAAGCTGTCCATTGGGGTCCTCGATGTGCCGAGTGGATCAACATCCAAGGCACTTTATACCTCATTCTCATTCTGTGGACTTCTCTGACTTGGAGCATCGGGACCCAGGGAATATTCATTCTTAGGTTCTGTTTCCTCTGTGATTTTCATCGGAGTAGCCATGGACACTTCTGAACTCTCCTCATCGTCGTAGATGGTTATTAGATTGAATAGAGGATTTGGTGTACTTTCTCTCCTTGATTTCCTTGCTATCTCGGGCTAAGATGAAACTTCCCCTAGTGATCTGACTTGTGGCGTTGAAACTTCAGGGTTATCTGACCTGATGGTTTCTTCAATTTATATTGGCTCTGGGTCATTTATTCCTCCCCGACTTTCAATTGGGTTGTTGACATGAACCCTTGTCATCTATATGAGGTCCGGGTCATTCTGTAGCTGATCAATTACTCTTTGTGCCTCTCCCATTAAGCGCAAACCCCTTTTATGTACCTCTAGTGTCAAGATCAATCCCCTTCCTTGCACCTCTATTGCCTCTACCACTCTGATTTATTCCCTGGCTCTGAGGGCCTCTTGAGCCGATCGTTCTGTTGTTTCCACCTATTCATCCATGCTCATGGCCTTGAACCTGGTCATGTTTGAGTTGACCATCCTCTGCACCACCTCATCCTAGTCCCGGGCGTTCTCTGTGAATGCTTTGTCCTCAAACATATCATGAGGATATGGCCAACCAGATGACACTTGCGATGCATGTTGAAGGACCAAGAATTTAGGATCATGCTTGCAGAATCAACCTGTAGGGAACCTAAATTCAAGTTGGCTCATCCCTTCTTGTTTGGCTTGAGCAATATCCTTTAACAGATAGAACCCCACATGGAAACCGTAGGGTATGAAGGCCCATTTCTTGTCTTTGATCAATGTGGCATTATAGCCCTGTAGGATGGCCTGATAACAAATTTCTCTTACGAAGAGACGGTGTAGGACATGAGTTGGTAGGAGATGTGGTGCTCCGGTGGCCCTGAACACCCTGATGTAGTTTTCACACTCGTACAAGTACCAATGGCCTACGTTGGCTATCATTTTCTTGGCTTCCCACGATAGACTTGGGCATTCCTTCTTAAAAAGAATAAAATAAATGTGGGCGATGAATTCATCGCAGATGATGGAGTAAAATTTATTGTACCTATTTTCCCATAGCACATTGAAGTAGACATGGACCAGGAGCTTTGCAACATGCCAGCTCAGATTCATGCCAGAAAATATGTTCCCAATGTACATGACATAGAGAAGGTACGAGGCCATGTAGAAAGTTGGTGCCTCTCCTTCCTTCAACGTCTGATCCTTCTGCACACAGATGCTTAATTTTTTGGAGATTATTTCTCCCCAATTGAAACTTCTACCGATGATTGCAACTGTGTATGCCAAAGGAATCCATGCTTTCAAAAACTTGGTGCAATCCTTTTCTCCGTATAGCCAACAGATGAGAGCCATCAAATAGATGTATAGATCCATTAGGTTGATTGTCCTGTACCATCCATTGCTCCAATTGGTGAATTTATTGTCTTCCCTCCACCATGAATCCATCAACCATCTGGTGTCATAGAATTCATAGAAATTCACCATGAAATATGTGTTAAGATGCTCCTCTGGGTCCCTAAGCTTGTATTATTTTTGGACCTCTATCAGAAGAAAAACTTCGACGCACCTCCCATTTTCGTCGTTGATCAAACATTTATTCCCATCCAGGTGGTTGATGAGCCACTTCAGGACCTCTATGCAGGGGAATGTGGGGGTCCTGCTTGCCACCATGTGTAAATATGATCGTTGGATGTTGGGGAACACCTAGTCATCGAGCGCCCTTACGTCCAGGTCACTGCGTGGGCTATACTCTCAATATTCTTCTATGATAATCCTATTGAAGATATCCCCCCACTGTGGGAGTGATACCTTGGATGTGGTGATTTTGTTTGTATCGTCAAAGGTCGGAGGCTGGATGGAAACATTATTTGTTTTTGTCTTGAAGATAGTCTCCGACCTGGGGGCGTACTCCAATTGTCTTGTGGTCCCTGGAGAATAACCTTCGTCTATCTCTGGTTCTTTTAGTTTTGGTTCCCTCCGTGAGAATCTGGTGGTTTTGTTTCTCGGTGGCATTGTTCCTACAATTTGAGCAAAGTTTAGAGACTGTGTAAAAAAAACCGGGCGAACATGTATAAATTATAACCAACTAATTGACAAACTTGGATACATACCACTGAATCTTGTTAAACCTGTTTTTTTTAGATAATCACGAGGGTCAATACAGTCTTCGAGTTGCTAATTTTTCTCCTTCAGATGGTCTGGAATTCTCTTACACACAGATTGAAATTGTTCACAACGGTTCAAGAGATTTAAATAGGGAAGACTTTAACGTGTCACATCATCCATTCAATTCGGGTTATGAATGAAATTTCAATAAATTCGTCGTCAAATATTTAGAGGAGTTAGAACTTAAATTCATCTTGAGTTGACAGCGGAGGCACAGGTGATGATGTGGTCTACCAATGATTTCAAAAAAGTTGTTTTAATTGGCACATGAGGTAGCAACTAATGTGAGATCAGGTATTAATTATCTCCTTAAATGTCCAAAATCCGATCATATCTAACGTTGAAAACGTCCTGTTGTGCCACTCTTTCAGTGGGAGGATCAGGGGCCGAGACTGTGCTATGAATATTTTCGTTGATATCCTCCTGCAAAAACTCTGACATCGATCGATCTTATCGTACAATGCAGACGTGGCAAAGCTGACTTAGAGGTGCGACTGTGACCTAGGGAACAAAGAATGACTCGGGATAGAACTAGACCGTACGACCCTCTTACCTGGTAAAGACATGTGGCTTTCAAGACCAGTGACTTAATTCACTCATATTAATTAGAGTCAGGAATTTTCTTAAGATATTCATTCTAAAACCAAATCCTATCTTGTCGATGCCAAAAAGTGTCAAGGATCAATGATCGACGATAAACCTACCCAAGTGCTCTCGGATCGACTCCATCAAAAAATCCCTGATGCCGAAAACAAATCGGGGATCGACGATCGAGGATAACTTTATCTTGATAAAAATGTTTGTTGTGATCATTCTGGATTTTCCCCAATCCCGATAAAGTGCGTCGGGCATCGGCTATCGACGATTTCTTTTTGTCCTTTGTTAAAGTCTATCCTCCTCGTATTTTACCAATGCCGAAGGGGATCATTTATCTCT
>ML812841.1:98578-123208 GCA_009831015.1 Picea engelmannii
AACTATCTCAACACAAAATCAAAGACAAAACCTCAGTATGCTTCTCCTTCTATCCTCCACTTGTTCCTCCCTTTCCTTTTGCCTTTAAGAAAATTAGAATTGGTTGAAGTAGTTTAACTACTTCATTAGTTAAGTTAACAAAAAACTCAACCAACTTTTTAGCTAGGGGGAAAAGTAATAAATCATAATAAGGGTTTAAAATAAATAATAACTAGTAGGTGGGAACCCTTGTGACTCCCCTTTAGATCTTAACAATCATAACATAACTAGTCAATTAAACAAAACATCCCTCCTTGTGACTCCCATCATCACATTCATGTTTGACAATTTATCTAATTGATATTTGAAATTATTTCCAAAAATATGTTACTCATATATCCAAAAAACATGTTGTCCAAAACTTTTGAAGTCAACTGTTATCAACAATAAATAAAATAAAATTTAAAATCCATATTTTCCACTCTGAGATGCAATATTTCCCTTATTGTTGTTGTCACCTTTCGATCTCTAAGAATCTTCCCTTGGTTGTGATAATCCTTTAGGCATAATCTCATTGATCACATGAGAAAATTTGTCCCTCAAATGCATCCCAGAGGACACGGATTTATCAGAGCCATTGGAGAGTGAGAGCAGTGACTTTTCCTTTGTCAAGGGCATGGTGGGCCTCGATTTTTTACCTTTTTCTAGCATGGGAGGACTGAACTGGTCAGTGGAAAGGGGTGGCTTGGACAATTTGATTGACAGGATGGGGAGCAATAAAAGACAAATTGGGCCAGCCACGATGTTGGGAGACTATTGGGTGGACAATCTCTTGCCATCCATCATTTTCGGGAACCTCGGGTTGCAATGAGACATGAGGGGGAACGAGAATACCAGGGGCTTGTGGAGCTTGGAAGGGAGGCCTTCCAGGCCTAGGTTGGTCTACTCCTTACCCAATCCAATTGAAAAATCCAGCCTGAAATAGCTGGCCTAACTCCTATGAGTCAGCATCAAAGTGAATGGAGAATCTAGGCTTTCTAGGGCCCCTGTTCCAATTACCTCTTCCTCGGTTACCTCTGCCATGGCTACATTGTCTGAAAAATATCATTCATGCATTCATGATTGATTATCAAATAGTTCTTTTAACAACCATACATGACAAATCTTTAAAAATATGAAATAAATCTTGCCTCAGCAACATATCAGAGTCATGCAATCTAATCCATACAAATTTATTAATTGTTTTTAGTGATCAGGGGGTGAACAAAAGGTTTTGGGATATGAGAGGGGTTTGTATTGAGAGAAAAATGTTAAAATGAGGGGGAAAAGAAACACAGTTATTTCTCACTGAAAACACACAGTCAACTGTGATGTAAACCAAGGAACATGTCACTGTAATCCATCCAAGAAACTGCTATTTCAAGCTATCATGATAGAAAATTCTATTAACTATAATTAAATTTTAGGAACAGGGAGTGATAAAAGGATATGGGAAGGCTAGGGGTTTGTAATTAGAAAAAAGTGAAATAATGGTAGGGAAAGAGAGAGTATATTGTTCATAAAATTAATTAAGTAATCCATAAAACCATTCTATATCAATGAAAAAGATCCAACACCAACCAAATAATCATTGTGCTCAATTAAACAACTACTGTGTATAATTCAATCAATTATGTGTATTAACTTTCACATTGTTTGCAATTAAATCATTAACACGGTGTCATCAAAACAAGACAATATGCCTCCCACAACAACTTGTAGAAGAGTTTTGTCTCTTCTCATTTGTCCACTTAATGTTTTAAAACAATTCCCAAATGAACACACAATCACTTATTTCCACTCTATTCAGTATCAACACATCAACCATTGTCCATGAATTAATTCCTGAATCGAACACAGACAAAAAATCATGCCCGATTTCATCCTTTAATTTCATTTAATAATTAAATTATAATGAGACCATACTGTCACAAAACCTATGCATATCTCTGCTACGATGCATGATATTCATCAACATACATAGTGGACAGTCAAACCAAATCATCAATATTTTAATTTGCAAAAATCCTGACTTGTCATTTAAACACATAGTAGCATCAATCACCATTTCAACTCATACGATGTTGTGGGATACACAAACCATTCAACAAAACACAAGAGAATTTCTATGACTATACAGGTCTAATTATTATGAATCTAAACATCAATGATGTTGATCTATCAATCCAATACAAAGAGGAAACAACAGTATTCCCAATCCCATTTCTCAAATCGATCAAATTGCAAAAAAAACATATTGTTTAAAAACTCCTGACCATCTCTGATGGTGCAATCAGACAATATCCATAGCATATACAGTGGATATCCACGCCACAATTATCATGATTGCAATACTCCCATTTGGAAATTTAAAACACATAGTCACAATAACCACCAACTCAAACTAACATGTTGTAACAAGGACACACATACCAACACATCACGCACGAAGCATCGTTGTGATTTAATCAATTATAAACTATTGTTGGGTTGACAATTCAATAATTATAATGTAAAATACAGTGATTATGTATTCAATCCCATTTCTCCAATCAACCAATTAACCATGTTAGCTATCGATTCGATTGTTATAATAGCCAATGCAGTGGACAAATACCATAACCAAAACCACTGTCAGCATAATCAACATAGACGAGCCAACAATCAAACACCATCGTCGATACACCACTAACTCATAACAATCAACAATACCCGACAAGATATAACAGGCTCCATTTATCAAAAGTTGGGCTTTGAGTAATCAAGGGTTCACTTCGTGGACCAACACAAGGGAACTAGAGTCGACCCCCAACAGCGGGTGAGAACCTCTGAGACTGTACGGTGAACACACAGGGTATACCACCAATAAATTCGCAGATAAGGTGACAGTTCACGAGATAGGAGAGACTATGAATAGAGGAGAAAAGGCTTCATTTTGGTTTGTAATAACACTGAGAACATGCAGGGTATAACCCTCATGGTTTTCCTAATCAACCCGAAGAATGTTGAGATAAAACAGAGTCAAGAAATAGCAATCAACCTTAAGCAAGACCCTTGGCATAATAGCCATCATAACCCACTGTGCAAACATCAGTAGCATGAGTGAACCCATACCCAGTTGAAACAATACGTAATGACACAAGGTGGTTCAAACCCAGCAACCCCATAATCAGCAAAACGGATAGGTATGGTGACAATAAAAGTGTGGAGATAGCCAGCCAATCTAAAACCCTTCAACCAAAACCTATAAGGACGACATAAAGCCTTCATGTCTTCTAGCACTCGTAATGATAAATGAAACTGTGACTTCAACCATCATTGTAACGAAAACCACACAAACCAATCATTCCGGAAAAATATCACAGTATTAAGAAAATCATAGACCCATACATAATCGATCCAATATCTATTTCATAACTAGAGCAGGTTCATGGATGGCGAAAAAAACATACCTATAACCAAAATCCTTAAAAGTGCGATCTTGGTCGAGCGGTTCTTCCCTTGCCTGAAAATCAGAGCTTAACCACAGCAAAACACAATTGAACAATATTCAATCTAGGGTGGTAGTCAATGAAAGGGGTATGGAGTGACGTGAAGTAAATACACACTGCCTCCATCCTCCATTCATTCAATTCTTTAGTACACGCCAACCAGCCTTTCATTAATCCGCTTAATAAATCTATGCATCGAACTTAACATCCATCACTTGTCAAATGTGCCACCCATATCACCCTTAACAATTGCCAACTATACCATAATGCATATCCACCATGTTTCATATAACTCAATAAATCGTATAGCCATTGATTTTGTTAGCTAGGACTAACAACAATCCCTTTAAATTCATTTTCATATAATGTATCATAGCATAGCATAGTGTAGGATAACCTTTTTTCCATTGGATTTGTTCCATATTGATTTTATCTTTTTTCATGACTAACATGTGTTTTGTGCAAGTGCAACATGTAACAGATCATGGCACTAATATAAATGTGATAATAGTGAATATAATCCATTCACACAATATGGAATTTAGAGCTTATATCAATTAGAAACAACACATAATAGGAATTATCCATTGTCAATAAAATCAAGATTTCATCAATCATGTAAAACCCTGTAAGAAGTGTCAAACAACAACATAAACATGAAATAAGAATCATACTTGATCTCTCAATATACAAGGGGGTCCCACCTACTAGCATTATATATCTTGTTAGCTTATAATAATAGGCTTTAGCAATACTCTGCGGGCAAAATATTCGTTGTGATTTTTATCCTTAACAACATGCATGGCTAGTCATTCTCGAGACAACCCACACACACTGAGTACTCCTGAAACAAGTAACTCAAACAAGAAATAAGAAGAACACTTATTCCCTGAGATACATTATTCTCTTCCCCACGAGGAGTTGAACCATTTCAAAAGAATCACAAGAGCTTACGCCCGAAAAATCGGAGCACTACCCTTAGCTTCGTTTCTTCCTCGAAGAAAACAAGTAAGCAGACCAGTGGTCGACACCCTTGACCAGGTTTTTGTTCACACAGTAGAAGACCTGATAGATTTCTCCCCCACCTAAATCGAACATCCCCTTAATATAATATATGAAACATCAGTCGGTAACTGCTCCGAGCCCGACGATTTTTCTGACAAGGAAGGGTTTAACTCAGAACGCTCAGTTTTGGAGTCAGACGACATGGAAGATAACAATGATCATAACAAAGAAAGGGGAAAACCACCTCAGAATAGTCAACCTTTTTTGGCCATAGATGCTCTGTCCATTCCCAAACGAGTACATAACCTTCCCTGACATCCAAAAAACTTACTCCCTGAATTCGACCCCAAAACCTCAGTATTTCCTGAAGATCATATCAAAAAATTCATACTAGCTATTAGACTGATGAATGTCCAACATGAAGACGTAGTATGGAGGATTTTCCCCTATTATTTTGATAATTTGGCCTCCACGTGGTATTTTAACTTGCATGTAGGGTCCATAACTAGTTGGACGAAGTTTCAAAAGAATTCTTTAGATAAATTTGCAGAAGAAACCACTACAAAAGCTTTGATGGCTCATTTTTTCATCGCACCATGAGTTCAAAGGAGAAGGTTAAAGACTTAAATCAATGATTCACCACTATCCTGAAAAAATTTCAACCCGAAGCTAAACCCACTCAGGAGTTACAAATCGAAGTATACACTAATGCTCTCCCAGCTTCCATTTCCATGTTTGTGAAGAGGGCTGCCAAAAAAACCTTAGCTAAGAATTTTGAGGAAGCTAAAACAATAGAATTCCAAATGAAGGGATGTAAAGAACGCCAGGTCTCATTGGTCAAGAAGGAGGTTCAACATCCACCCAGGAGAGGACTCTTGTTGACTAGACCCCCAAGGAAACAAACAGAACAAGGTTCTGAAAAGGGAAGTGGAGACATATAATACCTACAACGCATGATAAATAAGTTATCAAACAAAATTATAGACATGAAAAGAAGTGAAGGGGAAGGAAACCTAGGTCAGAGGCCCTATAAACCCTTTTTTAAAATAAATCCACCGTTCAAAGAAATTGAACCTCCCCCAGCCAACTTAAACATGGATCTGGGAAATGTAGCATCCCACTCTTTATGTACCTATCACCAAGAGAAAAATTATGAAAGAGACTGCCCATAATGGGTGCATGCCATGAATTTGATGGCCAATCGGTTTCTAGATGAGATTTACCTTACCGAAAAATCAAGTGGCTCAGCTATGAATATTGTTGATCATGAAGAAGTTGATCCACCAAAAGAAACAACCATGTTGATATGGGACCCTAACCTACCAATGTATTCCGATGATCTATTTGAGTTTCAAGAACCACCTGTAGAGGTCTTGGTTGTGCAAACGTGAAGTAGGGGTCAGCCAGTCTCAAACGACCTTACTGTGACCCACACTTCGAGAGGAAAACAAATGTCTGATCACCCAAAAGAATATTTTGTCTCCCAAATAAATCCTATAAACATCCATACCCGAGAATCGCCCAAGTTAGACTACAACATAGTAGAATATTTGAAAAAATTAAAGGCAAATATATCGGTCATGGACATGTGTAGAATCGCTCAGCAAAAGGACTTTTTGTTACAAGCATTGAAGTCAGTAGAAAATCCTACAACAAGAATTGACCAAGGAGAAAATCTATCCCTCTCATATCTAATAAATAAACCAACTGTGAACACTTGGTATGAAGATAAGAAGGCAAAGCCTTTTGTCCCACCGTTCCTCTTGACATTTGAAGTATTCAACAGAAACCTCCACAATTGTTTGGATGACTCAGGGGAATCCTCTAACCTTATTCCATTATCTATATGTAAGAAATAAAATGTAGTCCCTCTCAAAAGTGACAAACATGTGATACAACTAGACAGAACCCAGGTGAAAGTTATGGGAGAACTCAAGGATGTCATGATCAGGATGGCGACACACCCAAAATTTGTTCAATTAATTGACATCATTGTAGTAAATATCCCAGAAGCCTATGGATTTCTACTTAGTCGAGATTGGTCCGAGAAGTTAAATGGATACTTTAGTACAAACTAGGCTCACCTTTGGTTTCCATTAAAGGGACACATGAATATGATCAGGATCAATAGGGAAATATATCTAAAACATACCGTCACTGACCTAGAAACCCTCAACGAATGCTCTTCGCCAGATTTCCCCGTGCTAGGAAATTATTCCTGTGACTCTGATTTTGAGAATTTATCCCCCCTCTCATCTAATGTCCCTCTTACTCAAAACTCTGAAATGACTTTTCAAGAAAATTTGTCAACGGCGGCGGAGGAAACCCTATTTTGTCAAGAACATGTATTAAAAAACACGGAACAAATAGGAGGAAAGGAGGAAAGTGGTAGGAAAAGGGAAACTAATTTATTTCTCTCACAATTTTCAACCTTATACTTTGATGGATCTAAATCACAAGAAGGGTCAGGGGCAGGGTGTATCCTCATTGATCTGAGAGGTAAAAGAAATTTCATGTCCTGCAAACTAGAATTTGAATGCACAAGCAACACCACCGAGTATGAAGCTTTAGTAAAATGGATAAAGAAAGAAGTAGACTTAAACGTTAAAGAACTAAAGGTTTTCGAAGATTCAGAAATCATCGTCAGACAAGTAAGGAATGCTATACATTGCAACTCTCCCCACCTAAGGAATTACCAGCAGGAGGTGCATAGAATAATAGAACATTTTGAAGCCTTCAACATTACAACGATCCCCAGAACAAAGAACACTCTCTTGATTCTCTGGCCACTGTTGCCTCAAGGCTATCCCCTCTAGAAGACTATGAAGTCTCCCAGTTCATTGTGGAATTACTCAACAAACCGTTGGTGCCCAAAAATATTTCTAATTGGAGCGTCTTTGAAGGAGATGAACAGATCATAAATTTTTTAACCAATCAGGATCATTTTAAAGATATGGCTATTGACGATGAAGTGTTTCAGGAGCAATTAGTAGAACCAGACCCCCATGTACAAAAGCTCGAAACAAATCAATCGATTGACAAACCAAGGTCTCACACAATACCGAAAGGAGTAGCCAATTTAGAAAACGTTTTTCGACTTAAGGGAAAGATTCAAAGGGTCAACTAACACAAAGACAGGGATTTCATGTCCCATGTATGAGACTATAAATCTAGGAACCCTGGAAAACCCCAAGAATATAAATCTCAACAAGACAGTATCTAAAGAAGAAAGGAAGGCCTACCTCAAAAAATTTAGACAATATCAAGATGTTTTTGCATGGTCCTACCGATATCTGAAAACTTATGATACTCGTATAATTCAACACACAATCCTGTTAAATCTCAGAGTGAAACCCTTCCAATAGAAACTCTGGAAGTACCACCCATCTCTGGAACCCCTCATTTGTCAGGAGTTAAAAAAATTACTAGATGCTAAAATCATCTTTCAGGTTAGACACTTTGCTTGGGTTGAAAATTTGGTTCCTGTCAGGAAAATGTCTGGGGAAATCTGTCTGTGTGTGGATTTCAGGAACCTCAACAAATCATCAGAAAAGGACAATTACCCAGTCCCATTGATGGAGCAACTCTTGTAGACCGTGTCTGGTTCTGATATTTTTTCTTTGCTCGACGGTTTTTCAAGTTACAACCAAGTTCTAGTTTTAGAGGAAGATCGTTTGAAAACTACCTTCCAAACCAAGTGGGGAACCTTTGCTTACAAAAGCATTCCCTTTGGGTTAATAAATGCAGGGGAAACCTTCCAAAGGGCCATGGATGTAGATTTCTGGGGACTAATAAAAAAATGTGTAGTATTCTATTTGGACGACGTGACTGTGTATTCAAAGAACAGAGAAGATTACATCAAACACTTAACCCAGATTTTTGAAAGGTGTAGGAAATACGGTATATCCTTAAAACCTAAGAAAAATATTTTTGGTGTCGAGGAAGGGAAACTACTAGGTCATATTATATCCCAATAATGAATTCACATAGACCTAGAATGGATTAGGGCCATAGCTCAGCTTCCATTACCCCACAAAAAAAGAGCTATGCAATTCTTCTTTGGGAAAATCAATTTTGTGAGAAAGTTCACCCCTAATTTCGTTGAAAATATCAAACCCTTACAAAAAATGATCCGCAAAGATGTTGAATTTAAGTTGGACAAAGAACGAAAAATTTCTTTCAGCAATATTAATATTGCAATTTCTCAAGCTCCAGTGTTGCGAAGTCCCGACTTTAGCAAATATTTTTTCCTCTACACTTTTTCCTATGACCAATCGTTATTTGTAGTATTGACTCAGAAGGATGATGACAACAATGAGGCCCCGGTCTCATTTATGAGCACTAATCTCCAAGGGGCCGAACTAAATTACCCTGCTATAGACAAGCAGGCTTATGTAGTTTACAAGGTAGTGAAACACTTAAGATCTTACATTCTAAAGAACCATACCAAATTCATTGTGCCTCATCCCGCAGTCTGATCCTTATTCACTCAGCAGGAGATGGGGGAAATAAGAGGGAACTGGATGGCAGTGGTCAAATAATTTGATCTCGATATAAAACCTAGTAAATTGGTTAAGGGATAAGGATTATGTAAACTAGCAGTTGAAGCCCAAGACCAAGTAAATGAAGATCCTGGATGGGAGAATGAATTGGCATTATGGTGTGGTGAAGCTTCATACGTCTCCCTAGGGAAAGAGTCTTGGTATGGGAAATTATCTTATCTCCTTCACCACGGGACTTTCCTAGAAAACCTAAACCCTAAGGAAAGGAGAGCTCTCAGACTAAAATTGACACAATATTGCCTCATAAATTCGGTGCTCTTCTGCATTAATTATGATGGGGTATTTTTAATATGTCTTGAACGTGAAGATACAGACAAGGTTACAAAGGAGCTCCATGATGGTCCTGTAGGTGGAAACTTCAAAGGGAATACCACCGAACACAAAATACTGAGAGACAACTATTATTGGCCTACTATGTTCATGGATGCTCACACATACGCTAGAAACTGTAAAACTTGTCAAATAAGTGCAGGGAGGGAAAAGAGAGCAGTTGTCCCACTCCAACCTGTGGTCGTTTCCAGGCCATTTGAGCAATGGGGCTTAGATATCATAGGATAAATTACACCAAGTTCTTAAAAACAACATAGATACATACTGACTACCACAGACTATTTCAGAAAATGGGCAGAGGCCATCCTCTGACTCATGTAAACGAAAAGGTGGTTATCCAATTCATAGAACAAAAACTTATTACAAGGTTCGGTATTCCTTCCTTCCTTGTTTTCGATAATGTCACTTACTTTTCTTCCACCTTATTAACATAGTTTTCTTTAGATAAAGGAATCATAATCAGATACTCTGCAAACTACTATCCACAGGGGAACAAAGTGGCAGAATCAACTAATAAAAACCTAGTGAGAATATTAAAGAAAACAGTTGCAAACAACTAGAGGAATTGGCACAATTCACTGTATAATTCCTTAGGGGTTTATAGAGTAACACCCAAGGAATATATAAGGAATTACCCATACTTTCTGGTATACAGATAGGAATTCATTCTCTCGACTGGGTTGTATCTCCCATCTCTTCAGCTTGCTTAGGATTCTAGAGGACAACCCTCATCAGTTATACAACAAAGAATTGACACCCTCCTCATGCTAGAAGAAGAAAGGGATAAAGAAAAATCAAAGTTCATTTATCATCAGAAGATAGTTAAAAGGTGGTTTGACAAGCATAAGGCCAAAGAGAGGAATTTTGAAGTAGGAGACTTAGTCCTGAAGTGGGACAGAGAAAATGAGTCGAAGGGAAAGCATTTGAAGTTTCAGAATCTATGGCTCAGACCTTTTCAGGTGGTCAAGAAAATTGGGGTAGGCACATATCGGTTGCAAAATCTAAGGGGGGAACCCGATTCCCTCCCGACGAATGGCCAATTCCTAAAACAATATTCCTGTTAAAAAGAAAAAAATGTGTGTGTTTTCATGATATTTTGTTTTTAGGTAGGCTGATTGCGAAGTTCATTTTTGTTTTTGTTTTTTTCTTGTTATAGTACTTTCTACGCTTTTGAAGTTTTTGTTTATCAAGGCATTGGTTGATCTTAGTTCATACGATATGACAAACTTTGTTCCTAACTCATGCTTACATACAACACAAGAAGCATTGGGAGACGTGTGGTTGTTTTGAAGGAGGTCTATATCTAACCTGTGAAAATAAACAACCCTTGAAAAGTGATGAATTGTTCGCCTAGTGGTCTAGTAAAACCTAAAGGTAAAGATGGTAATTTGGAAAGGACTACATGCACCTCAAGACAAATCTAGAAAAAATTCACCTTAACCATCTCATTTTTTTTGCAAATAACAGATGTCCTCCTCTCCCACTCACTCAAGGCATTATGCCGAAACAAAATAAATTATATCAAATTAGTGCAAAGTAGGAGAGGGTATGCAGAGAACTCCGCTAGGGATATGGACGCTTGTTGGCATGGGAGCAAGGTCTGTGACATTGGGTGACAACGTCAGGGCTATGGACGCTCACTAGTAGTGGAGCAACACCATATCAAGTTAATGATGATAACTGAAAGGCTTGGTGCCAATGAATGCTTTACTTTACTCTTGTAAAAAGAGGGCATGGGTCATGGCTATAGGAAATGAAGGTGGAATAAAGTTTGAAACCCCACAGGCAGGCTCGGATTTCATCAACCAGGGAATTTCAAATGCAAAGATAGAAGAGGCTCTGATAAAAACCAATTAAGTTCTTAACCAAATTTTTCATCAGCTGAGCCTGAGGTAGGAATAAAGATTTTTATTTCGCCCAGTAAGTTGCTAAAAAATCCTTATCAAATTTTGTCACTTTTTGGGTACCACTTGTTTTCTGCACTGTCTGACTTGATTTCATTTTGTGAAATCATTTGTCTTTTTTTATTATCATGAATCTCAACACCTATTCAGGTTTGTTTGAACTTATGAAACCACAAGACTAAAAGACCTTAACACCTGAATTAAGAATTGGCAGCCAAACACAACACCTAACACGCTCAGGTTCGACGTCGAAAAGAATTCAAGTAAGTAAAGGAACTACTTGAAAAACAACAGTCGTTGAGCATCGATATTTATCAGCATCAGCAAAAGGCAGTTTTGGTTTGCGTAAGTTTTTCGCATAAAGGCTCAAGAGATAAATGATCCCCTTCGGCATTGGTAAAATACGAGGAGGATAGACTTTAACAAAGGACAAAAAGAAATCGTCGATAGCCGATGCCCGACGCACTTTATCGGGATTGGGGAAAATCCAGAATGATCACAACAAACATTTTTATCAAGATAAAGTTATCCTCGATCGTCGATCCCCGATTTGTTTTCGGCATCAGGGATTTTTTGATGGAGTCGATCCGAGAGCACTTGGGTAGGTTTATCGTCGATCATTGATCCTTGACACTTTTTGGCATCGACAAGATAGGATTTGGTTTTAGAATGAATATCTTAAGAAAATTCCTGACTCTAATTAATATGAGTGAATTAAGTCACTGGTCTTGAAAGCCACATGTCTTTACCAGGTAAGAGGGTCGTACGGTCTAGTTCTATCCCGAGTCATTCTTTGTTCCCTAGGTCACAGTCGCACCTCTAAGTCAGCTTTGCCACGTCTGCATTGTACGATAAGATCGATCGATGTCAGAGTTTTTGCAGGAGGATATCAACGAAAATATTCATAGCACAGTCTCGGCCCCTGATCCTCCCACTGAAAGAGTGGCACAACAGGACGTTTTCAACGTTAGATATGATCGGATTTTGGACATTTAAGGAGATAATTAATACCTGATCTCACATTAGTTGCTACCTCATGTGCCAATTAAAACAACTTTTTTGAAATCATTGGTAGACCACATCATCACCTGTGCCTCCGCTGTCAACTCAAGATGAATTTAAGTTCTAACTCCTCTAAATATTTGACGACGAATTTATTGAAATTTCATTCATAACCCGAATTGAATGGATGATGTGACACGTTAAAGTCTTCCCTATTTAAATCTCTTGAACCGTTGTGAACAATTTCAATCTGTGTGTAAGAGAATTCCAGACCATCTGAAGGAGAAAAATTAGCAACTCGAAGACTGTATTGACCCTCGTGATTATCTAAAAAAAACAGGTTTAACAAGATTCAGTGGTATGTATCCAAGTTTGTCAATTAGTTGGTTATAATTTATACATGTTCGCCCGGTTTTTTTTACACAGTCTCTAAACTTTGCTCAAATTGTAGGAACAATGCCACCGAGAAACAAAACCACCAGATTCTCACGGAGGGAACCAAAACTAAAAGAACCAGAGATAGACGAAGGTTATTCTCCAGGGACCACAAGACAATTGGAGTACGCCCCCAGGTCGGAGACTATCTTCAAGACAAAAACAAATAATGTTTCCATCCAGCCTCCGACCTTTGACGATACAAACAAAATCACCACATCCAAGGTATCACTCCCACAGTGGGGGGATATCTTCAATAGGATTATCATAGAAGAATATTGAGAGTATAGCCCACGCAGTGACCTGGACGTAAGGGCGCTCGATGACTAGGTGTTCCCCAACATCCAACGATCATATTTACACATGGTGGCAAGCAGGACCCCCACATTCCCCTGCATAGAGGTCCTGAAGTGGCTCATCAACCACCTGGATGGGAATAAATGTTTGATCAACGACGAAAATGGGAGGTGCGTCGAAGTTTTTCTTCTGATAGAGGTCCAAAAATAATACAAGCTTAGGGACCCAGAGGAGCATCTTAACACATATTTCATGGTGAATTTCTATGAATTCTATGACACCAGATGGTTGATGGATTCATGGTGGAGGGAAGACAATAAATTCACCAATTGGAGCAATGGATGGTACAGGACAATCAACCTAATGGATCTATACATCTATTTGATGGCTCTCATCTGTTGGCTATACGGAGAAAAGGATTGCACCAAGTTTTTGAAAGCATGGATTCCTTTGGCATACACAGTTGCAATCATCGGTAGAAGTTTCAATTGGGGAGAAATAATCTCCAAAAAATTAAGCATCTGTGTGCAGAAGGATCAGACGTTGAAGGAAGGAGAGGCACCAACTTTCTACATGGCCTCGTACCTTCTCTATGTCATGTACATTGGGAACATATTTTCTGGCATGAATCTGAGCTGGCATGTTGCAAAGCTCCTGGTCCATGTCTACTTCAATGTGCTATGGGAAAATAGGTACAATAAATTTTACTCCATCATCTGCGATGAATTCATCGCCCACATTTATTTTATTCTTTTTAAGAAGGAATGCCCAAGTCTATCGTGGGAAGCCAAGAAAATGATAGCCAACGTAGGCCATTGGTACTTGTACGAGTGTGAAAACTACATCAGGGTGTTCAGGGCCACCGGAGCACCACATCTCCTACCAACTCATGTCCTACACCGTCTCTTCGTAAGAGAAATTTGTTATCAGGCCATCCTACAGGGCTATAATGCCACATTGATCAAAGACAAGAAATGGGCCTTCATACCCTACGGTTTCCATGTGGGGTTCTATCTGTTAAAGGATATTGCTCAAGCCAAACAAGAAGGGATGAGCCAACTTGAATTTAGGTTCCCTACAGGTTGATTCTGCAAGCATGATCCTAAATTCTTGGTCCTTCAACATGCATCGCAAGTGTCATCTGGTTGGCCATATCCTCATGATATGTTTGAGGACAAAGCATTCACAGAGAACGCCCGGGACTAGGATGAGGTGGTGCAGAGGATGGTCAACTCAAACATGACCAGGTTCAAGGCCATGAGCATGGATGAATAGGTGGAAACAACAGAACGATCGGCTCAAGAGGCCCTCAGAGCCAGGGAATAAATCAGAGTGGTAGAGGCAATAGAGGTGCAAGGAAGGGGATTGATCTTGACACTAGAGGTACATAAAAGGGGTTTGCGCTTAATGGGAGAGGCACAAAGAGTAATTGATCAGCTACAGAATGACCCGGACCTCATATAGATGACAAGGGTTCATGTCAACAACCCAATTGAAAGTCGGGGAGGAATAAATGACCCAGAGCCAATATAAATTGAAGAAACCATCAGGTCAGATAACCCTGAAGTTTCAACGCCACAAGTCAGATCACTAGGGGAAGTTTCATCTTAGCCCGAGATAGCAAGGAAATCAAGGAGAGAAAGTACACCAAATCCTCTATTCAATCTAATAACCATCTACGACGATGAGGAGAGTTCAGAAGTGTCCATGGCTACTCCGATGAAAATCACAGAGGAAACAGAACCTAAGAATGAATATTCCCTGGGTCCCGATGCTCCAAGTCAGAGAAGTCCACAGAATGAGAATGAGGTATAAAGTGCCTTGGATGTTGATCCACTCGGCACATCGAGGACCCCAATGGACAGCTTGATGGATGAGCTATAATCAAGTGAACAAGAAGGAGAAATTCCACAACAGGAAATCGACATCTCGACAGTCGATTATCAGGTAAGTACCGAGACTTCCCCTGATTCATCAATGTTGGCCAATAATTTACCTTTCGATGAGAAACAACTAGAGGCCAAGCTTTTGGGACATACATAATAGGTTCAAGAACCCAGTCTTGAACATATATACACCATCGGGAGCCTGGGAAACACTCTTACTTGGGGAGAGAAACAAATCCTCAAACCCGTGGATGAGGTCACCGATATACAAGCCATCACCTATGATCGAAAGAGGAAATCCATCATGAATAGAACCACTAAGAAGATGAGGATTACTCTAGACAGTTCCATACTCATCACCATAGAGGAGAAATTGATTAGCACAGAGCATGCCAAGATGTTTGAGCTTATCGGCACAGGGATGGAAATCACAAATGCCACCCTAGATAGAGAAAGGAAATATGAATAGGAGTTGGCCATTGCACTAAAGGAGTTGGAGCATCTACTCCATTTCGAAAAATATTATTAGGACTCCACGCAAGCCACGGTGTTCTTGAGAAGCAAATTCTAGGATGCCTACAATAAATTCACGAGTGAGCGACACCTTTTCAATGCAGGGAATTTCCAAGAAGACACCCTTATGGCATTGGAAACGTGCAAGGACATGGAAATATGGTATGAGAAATCCCACCAATAGTTGGAAAGGATTAATTTCATCAGCACGGTTCAAAAGGTCCGAGACGTCAAAGAGCACGACATTCTGGTACTAAGGGACAACAACATTGACCGCATAAGGAATTCGGTCGAATACTAGGTGAAGATGGCCCAAGAACCTCATTAGGAGATATAAGAGAAATGGGTTGATTGCAAAAGGAGTTGGACCAAGATCAATCGGGCGATGAGAGACATCGGTCTCCCAGAATTTAGCACACCCAAGGACTTTGTTGACTTGCATGACATAGTCAAACTACATGCCGAACAAGGCTCATTGTGGACTGGGAAGATAGAAAAGGTGGTGAACATAGGTGTCAGTTCAAGTACAACAGTTCATGGAACACCCAATCAAGGCTCGGATAGTGTTACAGCAGTTAAGTGTTAAAGTATTCAAGTATCAGGCATGGGCAATGGAAATAAAGGAGATCCTTTCGGCCCCGATGGACCAACACAGATTCTCGTATGTTAACACATGTGAGGAACTCTTCATCAAATGGTTGGAGTATGAGAAGAGTCATCCACTCAAATAAAACTATTTGATGACTCTTAGAAGACTGAGAGTTGAAAGCACCATGTGGTGATGTTTTCTTTTACTTAGCTTGCACTTTTAATAGTTATTTTTATTTAGTAATTTGTTATAAATAAGAAGATCGACCTATTAGAAGAGGTCGATGGTTTTTTGCAAAGACCCTCATTTTTGGAATTGTCAGGAACTATTTCGTAACTACCTTAATTGAGAAGTCATGTTTAGGACCAGAGACAAGTTTATGTTTTACATCAAAGGTGTGCGTGATTGGATCATAAGGAGGAATTACTTCTGACTTTATCTCAAGAATGGATGTTGTAATGAGTAAGGGTTTATGAATCTGTTGATAAGTTATTTGATTCAATATTTTTATAATTCTTGTCTCTAATGATGTAAAACAAATCATTGTTTTAATGTGTGATTAGTTCTTACAGCTAAGGAAACTATTTTTCTTGCCATCATTTTATTGCATGCATGTTCTCTTCTGATAAATTGTATCTCAGTCAATAATTGAAATACTAGCAAGTTGATGTATTAGTACTAGGCTTGTCGTAGGTGTAAAATTCATTGTCTTCATGCTTGAGCACGAGGGTTATCCCAAGCTCAGCCATCTTCAGTAGTTAATCTTTCCCTCTTTGTTACCCAACCAGTTTATACCAGCACCTATATTGTATCAGACCCACCTATAAGGGAAAATACAAAAAACAAGAACATTCAAACCGAAGGAGGAATTTTCGCAAGAAGATATCCTATAAATCACTACGTAAATCCCATCGATTAATTGGTTAGATTGAAAGATATGGACAACCATTCCACTATCAAATGCTGCAGATTCTAATTGGGCCTCGGTGGAAGGTTTGGTTCCTACTGTTGAGTTAAAGGGACTTAGGACCCCTCAACACAACCTATTCAACTGTTGGCACACAGGGGCAGACCCAAGGTTCAATGCTTCAACAACACACCAACAAAACCCTAACTATTGGCCCTTTCGGCAACACCTACGAAGCAGATGAAGTCTCACATGAGGTAGAGGTAGAGGTGGTTACTGGACTCCAGTGTCTACAACCTAGCTGGGACACAGATCTGTGATTATACCACTTAACAAAGAACTTAGCAGTTAACATTCATCACTAATTAACCCTTATTCACATCACATATCCAAACCCTAATTACACAGAAGTGCAGTATTCTACTAGATCTAATACATCTAAGCACTTAGCACAAGGAACAAGATCATATCTAGAATTCATTCATATCACTAAGCACTAATCTATTATATCATATGTTTCTAACATACATAAAAATAACAACACTAAGCATAAATCACATCAAATGCACAAAGCAACCATAACACAGGATATACGTGGTTCACCCCAGTGTGGGGCTATGTCCACCAACTCTTCTCTTCTTTATTATCTTTTGTCAATATCCTTATATAAACAAAGCCTCAGAACCCACTCTGCATAGGATAGGAGATATGTGTGCACCTCACCAGATCCTCCTTCCCTGAGCTAGGTGTAAGCACAAATCCTACTTACAATCACTTTCACTTAGCTCTGCAAGTATTAACACATAGCATGCACGAAGCATCCACAACTATTCACACTTATCATAATATATCACTTAGCACCACATCCTTATTACCCTTAGCACCGCCTACTTATACATTTATAAAATGGGCCTAAACAGGGGTAAACCCATGGGCCGAGATCCCATACCTGTTACATAAACCCTAATCCCAAAACTTCCCTAAAAAGGGGTCGAGATCCCGTGATATATGCTTCGACTTGTGCTTTGCCATCGACCAACCTGTCGAAGTCCCAAAATAGGTCAAACATGACCAAGGATATCCAAAACTTGGTCAAGGACCAACAGGCTCCCAACACTCACCTATGACTCGTCTCAAGTCACTCTGGTATGGGTAACTCTGCCTCAAAAGCCTCAAGCTTGGCTCGAGATACTTCAACCTATTTCTATGCCAAGGCCTCCTACTCGGTGAAATATTGAATAATTTCCTCGTTCACAGGTCCTTCTAAGCATTGTTCTACCGAAGTGACTACTTGTTCTAGCTCTGCTCCTCAGCCTTCAATCTCCTCAAAAAGTAGGCAAGTTGTATCCTAGACTGGTTGGAGCTTCTAAATTACTTCCATGACTTTGCTTTGTATGGCATGAACCTGTTGCTGAGTCGTGCGTTGTTCTTGGGATATTTTCATCCTCTCAACTACTGACAGGAGTTTCAACTGCACTTGTACTTTTGATGCTTGTTTCTTTGCTTCCTAGAGCTGGGAATCCAGTGTCTTCAGTTCAAGGTCCTCGGTAAGGCACTCATAATTTTGTGCACTACGACTGCTTAGTTGTTTACATTCCATGACTAATGCTTTGATCCTTTCAAATGTGCTTCGGGCAGTTTCTTCTCTCTGGTCTCGCACTTCCTACGGAGTGCTTGGCACTATTTGTAGATCTAGTTCTATTAGTCTCTGTTGAAGCTGTTGAATGGCTTCCACAAGCTTCGCCACTTGACTCTCCACTAGGTCTTCCTCCATATGCTCTAAGCCAGTCATAGAGAAAATTTCTATGTTGACTGCTTTTGTAACCTGGGCCTGCTCCATGAGAAGTTGTTCTTTCTCATGCTGCACAATACGGCGTTGCTCTATGATTTCCTCTTGTGCTTGCTTCAGGGCCACTATGGCCTGTTCTTTTTATTCCTGCACATGAAAAAGGCGTGCTTCAGTCACATTAGCTATTCTTCAGAGCTGGGCACGCTCATGTCCCAACTCTAGTTCTTCTGGTGGTGGAGGCGCAGTGGACACTATGCGGTTGGAGTGAAGGGCTTGTTGTACACCCATTATCTATGTCTCAATTCTATCATACATGGCTTCTTGTTTGGCTTCTGTTCTCTGCAAAATATCTTTCAAGGCATCTGATACAGCTGCAATAATGAATTCAAAGTCATCGACCATGAGCACAGTCTGCAGCTTCGGCTTACTTTCTGTGGACTTCTTCCTTGATGTAGGTTTCATGGGGAAAACCTTTCTTTTCTTGGGGGTCTCTGCCTCTTCAAGGGGGTTCCTAGGTGGTGTTACTTTTCCCTTCTTATTCTTGTCTTCTTCCCCTTCTTTCTCTTCTTTGTTCACTTTGTTGCCTCCTCCTTTGTTAGGCGAATCTGATGCAATCTCTTCTGATGTGTTGTGTATTTCTTGTACATATTCCTTATTTTTCTTCCTGCTACTGCTGGGTGCATCATACTCTTCACGAGTAACCACCAGAATTCCAATGAGGTTGGGATCGGGCAGCGTTGCCTGGTCAACTAGTATAAGGAACTCTGCAGTCCATTCCTTAGTGATTTCTTCTAGGTCCTCCTCTATCATCTTGTAGTGGGACTAAAGATCTTCTTTACTCTCGTCTGTGCATGCAGTAATATAAATAAAATGCCTATCTGCACGGAACTTCATAAGGGGCCTGAACCTGTCTAGGGTGTTTGGCGTCATACGAGGGAAAGACTCAATAGCCCTCTTCATCTGTAGGTAGTAGGTATGGAATACTGCATTGACTGCCATTGCTTCCCCATATCGCTCAAATACCAGAGTGTGGTGAACTTTGCAGTGAGTGGATCGAATGGATGTAACACACCCATGATGGGGCAAAGAAAAAAATAAAAATAAAAATATTTAGTCTTCCTTACAGGAGTAAATCCTCTTTCTCTCTACGGGTTCTAATTTGGAGAGTTTTGGACTCAGCCTGAGAATTCAGTCAAGATTCTCCAAGTCTAAGTCAAAGGAGACTTTGAGACCATGTTAGTATCACCTCTAAATCAAACACAGACCCCTTCTAGCCTCTGTTGTAGGTCTTATGATACCCGTGACCTTCTTCTTCGCACTTCGATGAAGTCTCGGAGTTGGTGTTAGCCCCTTTTCTCTTGGCCTCTCCTCGAACGTGACCTTGGTGATGACCACGCAATTGTGGGTGCGACCATGAGCGGTTTGGGGTCAAACTACTTTTGGCCCCGCATTCCTCCTCAAGTATCCATGTGTCCTCTTGACGAAACCACGGTTTGAATTGTGAACCACCCTCGATATTTTAAACTTCGTGCAAATATTGTCTCTGCAATGCTACGGGATCGTCAATCTTGCGATCTTAACGATATTGTCTGAATCGACAGTTTATATCTTCCCCTCTCCAATATATGGACTAGATCTGTCCCTCCTAGATCAACAGTTGTGATCTCTTTGCAATTCTGGACTCCGAGGTTTTGAAATCTCAAACCCTGCTTCTTCCTTACTTCAAACTTTCGGAGCTGATGATCTGCAGACACTTGTCCTGCTCAATCAACGGTCTTTCTTCCACTTTGGTTGTTTGACCATTTAACCCAAATCAACGGTCCTCCAACCCTCTTCTCTATTGACGGTCGAGATCTCCTTCGAGATTTCAGACTTCTGAGATCTCAAGTCTCAAGCCTTCTCCCCAACGAATTTTAACCGAAGGCCACAATCCTTTGACATGTGTCCTACTGATATGATGATCGAGGATTACTTCGGTTCCTCACCTGGAGCCCATAGATTTGTGCCATGTGTCCCTTGAATCCGATGGCTATGAATCACTTCAGGACTTCACTCGGAGTTCATGAATTTGCGCCACGCATCCCCCGAATCCAACAATTATGGATCACTTTGGGACTTCGGGCCTTCAGGGTTCGAAAATATCAGTTCTCAAACTAAGAACCCCACTACAGTTCTCTTGGAGCCCTTAATTTTTTGACAAGTGTCCCCATGCCAATCGACGACTATGATCAAGTCGCAGTTTCACGTTTCGTGACTTTGGAAGTTGGTTCACCTCTATTATCCTGATTCCCAATTTCTCGATATTTGTGAGAATCAGATCGACAACTCACAACTCCCCATGATCTAACGGCTCAGATAAAATTGTGATTTCGTGTTTCGCAAATTCTCACAACTCCACCCTTTGACTTCCCTAAGTCGCAAGTCAACGAAATGGTGATCTCTCACCACGTGTCCTACTAGATGGACAATTCTGATGATTTCGGGACTTTGGAACCTCGTTTCTCTCGTGTACCCTCAAGGCTTATCATTAGTGCACTTTACCTTGATTGGGAGGCCATTATTCTTTTACACTCAGATCGAACAACTGAGATCTATTCTACTCTACACTTTTCATTGTCTGGACTATTATCTGATGGTCCAGATATTTCATGGTGATCGATCCAATGATCATTTTAGATCCTCCTCTTGAGCTTCCACTTTCTTTCTTGAATGGGAATATCTTAGATGTTTCAAAGGTCTCGACCTTCGATTTACCTCCTATGAGCCCCAATGTATGGGTCTCAACTCCCATTTTCCCTCCTAAGCTTACGAAATTGAGACAAGTTCGCCTCTTGGACCTCATCTGCGCTTCAGAAAGGTTCTTATCTCTTCTGAGCTTGGTTCTTAGGGAAATTTGAATTCCCACATACTCTAGTGTTAATATGCTCATGTCAAATCAACGGTCCATGACCTTCTTTGATCCAATGGACCAAAGTACATCACAACTTTGGGTTTCGAGGGTTTAATCGCACCAATGTGCGAATCTCCCGATGTGCAAATCCTCGATCTCGCCAATCCGACGGTCAAGGAGGGTCCCAATATATCCTTATATCTATGGTCCAAATCACGTCGCAATTTTGGGTTTCGGGAGTTTAGTCATGCCAACGCATGAATCTCCCGATGTGTGATCTTGCGAAGACTGAAGGAGTCGAGGCATTAACGCATGTGCCCCTTATTCAAATCTAACAGTTACGAGAGACCCTGGGTACTCCCGAACGGATCTCATCTATTCATTTTCTAAATGAAAGGATATTCCCTTTCGATACTTGAACCTCACTATTCTTCCTAATATTCATTGTCTTTGAAAGGCTTAAGGGTTTTGCACTCTTCCTCTTGAACATAACACTTGAAAGCATTCTTCCGCGCACTCCTTACGTTCATTCCTCAACTTTAGGACCTAATGTGGTCTTGGTCTCTACCCACCTTGCAAAGACTTGGTGCATACATGCACTACCTCTCCTGAGCTTATTGGACTCTGTCCTCATATTGATTCTGAGGTTCAACCTTCACAATCAGGAAGTACTCACGTGACTCTAGGATGGTGATGAAATTCTCTAGGAAAGTGCTTTTGAGGAATTAAGCTAGCGCATAAGGAAAATCAAGCAGATAAGAAAGTTATCAAGGAATGAATGCATACTTCTAACTTAATCATTCAGTACATAAACCATTTTGGGCATTTAAATACAAGCATGCAATTCATTATTTCCAATTCAAAGCACAAGGAATAAAGACACTTATCAAAACCATAAGGCATGATGCGACTACTGAGAGGGGTGCTCATTTCCACCCAACCATAGGCTTAGTCACTCCTGATGGATTTATCACTGGCCACCCCCAAGCTTAGGCCACAATACTTTGAGATTCAATCTTTCACTTCCATCTCAACAGAAGTTAGGGATGAAGGTTACTCTCCTTCTCCCTATACATGAATAGATGAGGATGAAGGTTACTCTTCTTCTCCTGACTCCATCTCCATCCCCTGTGATCATAACTCACTTTTCCATTTCAATCCTTCCTTGGACCCCAGAGTTTTCACTCTCGTCTCTGCATTATTTTCGTGGGTCTCCCTTTTTCCACCACACTTCTTTTCTTGCCTCCCTCGGCAATATTGTATGTGGATCGAATCCCCCAGTCCATGGTCAGGTCCGAAAGCCTTAATGATGGGCAGTCTTCCCCATCTCTCATTAACTCTTGAGGGGGCCTTCCCACCTACCAGCCTGACAAGAATTCATTCCTAGTCAGAGGGTTGTTCTGATCTGAGCAAATTAATTCCAGCATGGTACTGGTTCGCTGGAGGTTAATGCAATCATTCTCGGTTCCCTCCACCACCTTTCACAACATTTTTTGGTCTCTCTCTCAACACATCCCCTCTTTCAGTAGTCATGCAACACGTAACCATTTTTTATTAAAATAATTAGAATTTGCATTCATCAACCTTCTACATAAGGTCCATCAAATAAAACATTCACACTTTTAAGTTTTCCATAGTTCTTGGCCAATAAAGTTATATTTACAGACTGGGGGAAAAAGGGTGTTACAATTCTCTCCCCATTAAAGGAATCATCGTCCTCGATGTTCTATCTATCAACATGATAGGTATGTACAGAAGTAAACAAAATCGGATATGCTTGTCTCATGGCATCTTCCATTTCCCACATAGCCTCATCTAGGCCAAAGTGTTTCCATTGCACCTTGACCTATGCAATGGTTTGGTTCCTTAATGCGGTTTCCTTCCTATCTAGTATGCACTGGGGTTCTGGAAAACATTATGTGCCTTTATTGTGGGAGGAAGTGCTATCCTATAGGCTACAGGTCCCACTCTATATAAGACTTTAAAGGGTCCACAATACTGAGGTGCCAACTTGGCACAGGCTCCCATTCTCAGAGAACTCTTCCGGGGTCTAACTTTGAGATAGACATGGTCTCCGAGTTTGAACTCTCAAGGAGTTCTCTTTCTTTCAACGTAACTTTCCTTTCGGTCCTGAGAAATCTTTAGATTTTGCCTTATCTGAACCACTTGTTGTTCCATGTCCTTCAGCATGTCGGGTCCAATTGTAATTCTTTCTGCTAGATTTCTCCATCTGATTGGAATCTTGCACTGTCTACCATAGAGGACTTCAAAAGGGCTCATCTTCAAGGATTCTTGATAACCGTTGTTGTAGGCAAACTCTACTAATGATAGGTAGTCTTCCCACTTCTTAGGTTGATGCATTACATGCATCCTTAGCATGTCTTATACTATTTGGTTCACTCTTTCTGTCTGTCCATTATTTTGAGGGTGATAAGTTGTGATGAATAACAATTTTGTCTCCAAACAGGCCATTAGGGATTTCCAAAAGTTCGAAGTAAACTTGGTATCTCGGTCATATACAATTTCCTTGGGCATGCCATGCAGTCTAAATATCTCCTTCATGAATATGTTGGCAATATCTATGGCCTTGCAAATTGATTTGACAGGAATGAAATTAGAAGACTTACTCCGTTTGTCCACCACGACCATGATGGCATCATTTTTCTTGGTCAACTTTGGTAATCCGATGATGAAATCCATGGATATGGTTTCCCACTTCCATTCTGGGATCAGTAGGGGTTGTAACAATCCTGCTGGATGTCGGTGTTCTGCCTTAACTTACTGGAACTCTAGGCACTTAGCTAGATAGTTAGCTATGTCTTTCTTCAACCCAGGCCAATAGAATTGTTTCCTAGTGGTCGTGATCATCTTCTGATATCCTGGGTGACCAGTATATGGTCTCTTATGTAGTTCATCCATTATGAACCTCTTCAAGTCATCACAATTTGGAATATACAATATGTTTGTGTACGTCAGCAGCCCTTCCTCGAGCATCTAGTAGCCTTCATACTT
>ML812842.1:0-18885 GCA_009831015.1 Picea engelmannii
AAGAGGTCAAATAATTGGAGAAGGTGATTCTTTGGTGAAAGAAGAAGGAGGAGGTGAAGGTGGTGGAACTTCAAAACCTTCTTCACCATCATCATCATCATCTGATGGTGCAAGTGAACATTCTTCCAAGAATAAGCATTCTAAAAATCCTTTTCATTCTCTTGATATGCCATTACTAAATCTAGATGTTAAATTTAACTTGTTAGTTTATGATGGAGAATTGAATGCAAAGAAATTAAACAATTGGGTAAAGAAGATAGAAGTTTATTGCAGGGCATAAAAGATCAAAAAGGACACTACAAAGATTCAGTTGGATACTCTCTGCATGAGCGGTAAAAATCTCATATCATGGGATAATTGAGCTCAAGCGGATTTGGTACATGGTAAAATCATTTCCTCTTGGATTGAATTTATTTCTGCAATGAGAAAGAAATTCTATCCTTTGGCATATACTCAAACATCTATGATTGAATGGTTACATCTAAAACAATTAAAAGGGAAAATGTTCAAGATTATACACAATAATTCAAGAATAAGGATTTAGCATTGGAAATTCCATTACACACTCATGAAACTCTTCTTAAATACATTGGTGGCTTACATTCTTATTTTCGTCATACTATTTTGATGTTTGATCCTACTAATATTGATGAAGTGTCAGTACAAGCTACTCATCTTGAAGATAGAAAAGGAAATCATGGTATGGAGAATGAACCACCTAAATTCAAGAAGCAGATGAAGAAAGATGGAAATAAAATAGATATAGTGAAGAAATAGAAGCTCACATGCACTCATTGCAAGAAGAAGAGACGCGATGAAGGTCATTGTTGGAAATTGCATCCTAAGTTGTTACCAAAGAATCTCTAGAAGAAGGAGGAACAAAATATTGTTGCTATAGTGCAACAGGACTTGGGGTCTAATTTTGGTGATGTGACAATGGTTACAACTATGGGTATCAAAGGTATATCACTTCCTAGTCCAGATGTAGTAGATATGTCTCCAGGTTGTGATCCAGGTCATCTCCATGAGTGGGTAAAATCATTTGGTAAAACTATTCAGAAGATAAAGCAATGTGTTGATTCATTTCCTTTGGTAGTAATGTATTTCTTACTATTGCTAGTCCATTTTATCTAGTTTATATACATGATAGTGCATACAAGAGATTGCAGAAGTAAGGAAATGAATGTTTATATCAATAATATAATTGCAATTTTTTCCATGGTTGGACAGTTTGTTGTGATGCATTAGGTTTTCACGATCCAGTCACATTGGGTGGATTTTGGACAATTGGGGAGGCAATGCCATCTCTTGATTAATGAATTATCAACTTTTGGTGATCTAAAAGATTCTCAGTGGGGAGGAATGATCCAGGAGGATCTAGGATGCCCAAAATTTTAAAGTCCTTGGATCACCTCAAGACTGGCACCATTTCAAAGAGCTTGATGAGAGATTTATGATGGCAGGAACAAGATCTCAAATGACCTCCATATGCAAATGTTATGACCAGTCAAAGTTCTGGTCTAATAGGGAAAAAGTCAAAGTGACACAGACACATGGCATTGATGATGTGGCAATGATGACATGGCACTAATAATGTGGCATGTTGACATGGCATGATGACATGGTAGTGACACATGGAAGATAGGTGGACCAGTGAGCAAGTGACACATGGCACCACGTGGCATACAGGGGGTCATGGAATATTTCATTGGTTATGGTTTATTTATTTAAAAAACAAATTGAAATTATTTTTAAACATATAACAAATATTTGTGAAAAAAAACATATTCCATTAAAAGTGGATCCAATCTCCATTAAAAGAGGATCCAAAATCCATCAGAAGTGGATTTGGTTATTTTAAAATATGTCGATATGTTATAAGATATATGATATATGGTTATAAATCATATATATTATATGGTTGTAAAAACATATATTTCATACCCATTTAAAAAAATGGTCAAAGCCATTAAAAGTGGGGAATCATATCATATGGATGGATTATGTCATATGGTTATGGATTTTAACCATATATATATGATTCACCAAAAATTAGTTGGCCATATATTATATATGGGATTCTTAAAGACCATATGATTATTTTTTATGGTTTCAGTTTCATAGGCCATATATTATTGGGGAAAACCATATATGGTTGTTGATACATATTGTTATGGTTAACCAATTTATTGGTTTGGTCAGACCATATATGTATTAAAGTTGATATTTGGTATGTTTTATTCCCCAAATTAAATGAGGCCAAATTCCATTAAATGTGGGTGAAAGAAGACTCGAAGTATTGAAAATTTGGTATATAACCAAGGGGTATTTTACCATTGGGAGGAGACAATTTTCATGTGCAAGAGGCTTATTGGTAATGAGGGAAGACCAGAACATAACATAGACGTATGTATAGTCATTTTTTATCAAAATTATGAGGCAAACGCAATGGTGTAGACTAGAACTAGATCTAAGCAGTAGAATTGAGAGTCATTTCTAGAAGTTGGATATGTTTATGTAATTTTGCCAATTTTGTTGATTTAATGAAAATGCCACTCCATGAGAAACAAACCTGGAGATGTAGCCAGGGTGTCTGGTGAGCTTTGTTATCAAGTTTTGGTGTATTTGCGTAATTTTTTTCTCTTTGATCTCCTCTTTACTTTTCACAATTTACTTATGTGAATGGGTTATGCAAGTTAATTTCATAAGTAAAGATTCTAGTTAAAGTGAATCTATCTACATAATAATGCAAGATGCACTGTCAATTTAAATATCATGTTAACTAGGAAAATATCTATTATCAATGAAGGATTAATGATTAAATTGGTGACTAAAGACTTCTTAGTTCAAGAAATCACACAAGTATGGATTCAATTGCTGGAGAATGCAAAACTATAGAAATTAGACTAGAAGCTATAGATTGCACAAGAGAAGGTGTAGAAGATCAAAGATAAAATGAATACTTTTCCACCAAAAGAGTGGATTACTTAGATTATTGAGAACTGATAGTTGAACCAAGAGATAAACCAAATCGGAGTGGAATAATATAATAATGTGTTGAAGTTGGAGCCGCTGCAAGTGGAAGCCTTCAGTGTGACAAAAGAATGTGTAGCCATGTAGGGCATCATTAAGCAAGCAATCCAAGATAGTGAAGAGAGGTTGAAGAACCATGTTGTCATGCAGACGACGGATGAGATTGTGGTGCAAGAAGAACAAGCTAAGGAGAAGATCACAACTGCAAAGGAGAATTTTGAGAAGCTCATTATGACACTGAAGGGAGTCGAACAAAAGAACTAAGTGGCTTGGGACGAGCCATATGTGAGTGTTGAGGGCATGTTGGAAAATGAATTTTGGGAAAAATTTTGGGAACTGTGTAGGAGCACAGGAAGAAGAAGGAAAGACAGTTAGCGCATTTTCGGGATCAACGAGCACGAAATAAGGAAGTTAGTTAGAAGTCGTTAGGAATTTTTGGTCCATTGTAACAGGCTAAGTGCTAATGTAAATGTATAAATATGTAAAGGGTTTTGGGGGATCGAGTAGTTGAATTTGAGTATGAGTTAAGAGATAAGTTTGCACTGTATGTGCGAGCAATAAGGGAATTTTGGGGTATAGATGATATATCATGTATGAGTGCAATGTGCATATTTTGTAAGGGATGATTATAATAATAATATAAGAAGTCGATCATTGTGGATGTAACCCATCTTGGGTTAACCACATTAAATGTGGTGTCTTTGTGTTATGCTGTAATGTGTTAATTTACAGTTATGTTTATTGTACGCACTTAATGTATGAATGGTTAATATGAATTTGTTATATTATGATTTTGTGCACCTGATAGAATGCATAAATAATGAATGTTAAGTATAATGGTTAAAATGAATGGCTCACACTCCTCCATGATTGCGGAAACTTGGTTCCTACATTTTCGATAGATACCTTGGGTAAGACTTCACCTGCTTGCATGTTATGCCAAAAGGGCCAGTATATGAGGGTTTTTTTGGTGAATTCATGTTGAACCCTGGGTCTTCCCACTAAACACCAACAATCCCTAACATTCCCTCCCCCTTAAAAACATCCTTGTTCTCAAGGCTTGAGATGAGGGAATTGTTGCAGGAAGGTAGTCGTTTTCCAAGTGGCATCTTCAGGTTGTGTGTCATTCCACTAAACTAAAAATTCCTTGATAGTGTGTTGGTAGAGACGAAGATCAATGTGATCCAATATTTCTTGTGGTTGCAACCAAATGGAAACTTCTTCATCCAACTCAGGTATACTAGTCTGAGTCTGGAACCTAGTTTCGAGCACTTTCTTTAAGCGAGAAACATGAAAAACATGGTGGATCTTAGAGTGACTGAGAAACTCTAATTGGTAGGCCACTAACCCCACTCTCTTGAGAATACAATAAGGGCCATAAAATTTGGGGGCAAATTTCTGACAATGTTGGGCTTTGAGTGAATTATGCTTATAAGGTTACAGATGAAGAAACATCTGGTCCCCTTCAAAACATTCACATTCAGAACCACCCTTGTATGCTTGTTGCTTCATGTGATTATGAGCCACGACCAAATTTTCTTTGAGGGTATGGAGAATGGTCATGCAGACTATAAGAGTTTGATCCACCTGCTAAACCTTGGAGACCCTGAGCATGAATGATAGAACTGAGGGTGGATGTTTTCCATAGAATGCTTCAAAGGGAGTCATGCGAGTGGAAGTATGGTAAGAGGTGTTGTACCACCATTCAATGAGGGGTAACCATTGAACCCACTGATTTTGTCTTTCATATGCAAAACACCTCAAATAGGTTTCCAAACATTTATTGATCGCTTCAATTTGTCCTTTAGTCCGAGGATGATATGTTGTGCTGAGATGTAATTGGGCTCCTTGGATTCAGAACAATTCTTTCAGGAAAGTGCTGGTGAAATTTGGATCACAATCAGAAACAATAGAATGAGGAATTCCATGGAGTTTGAAGATATTTTCCATAAAAATTTGATCCACGGTGGATGTTGTGAATGGGTGTTGAAGAGAACATAAATGAGAATATTTGGAAAGATGATCCACAACTACCATGATGACTAACTTATTTCCTAATTTAGGTAAGCCAACAATGAAGTCCATAGAAATATATGTCCAAATAGTAGGTGGAATCGAGAGTGGTTGGAGTGTGTGTGGAGCTTTGTTTGTCTCTCCCTTAGTGCATTGACATGTATCACATTTATCCACAAAGGTGCGGACGTCCTGTTTCATACCACCCTAGAAGAAAGAACGTTTGACATATTCATAGGTTTTGTAATACCAGTACACCCAAATGTAGGTGAATCATGAAACTCAAAGAGCACTGTGGATTTAAGGTTCGACTATTTTCTTAAATACATACGACCTGTATAACAAAGTTCATCATGGTGCCACTAGTACCTTGGAGAATCTTGCAGATCTTGCTACAGTGTTTGGATCATTTTTGAAAGATTAGGGTCTTGTAAACATTCCTGGTGAACCTCCTGAAGCTAATCTGTGAAAATGAAAGATAGGGAAAAAAGGGACCTGTCTTCTTCATATTTTTTGGAAAGGGCATCGACCATCACATTTTATTTAGATTTTTTGTAGATGATCTCATAGTCATATCCAAACAACTTGGTTTCTCTCTTTTTTGGCTCCATGGAAGAAATTATTTGTTCTAGAAAATACTTGAGGCTTTGATGATCAATTTTAATTTGGAAGCATTTCCCCAAGCGATAAGGACACCAGAGATTCACAATGTGTAGAATAGCCAACATTTCTTTTCCAGAGGTGGAACTGGTGATCTCCATTGAGACACCCTCTATCCATCATAAGGTGTGATATCGTTGTGATACCCTTCTCTCAATTTCATAGGGTGCATATGTCCATCATAAGGTGTGACACCCTCTGTCCACACAAAAAAAAGGGGTTATGGGAGAACGCTATTACAACGATCAAGGAGAAAAGGGGAATTCAATGGGATAGGTCTCAAATAAGAGTGCGGTAGGCCCCATATTTCATTAGTATTTTTTTTAACTCCTGTGAAGTTATACTACGATATGAATACTACTCTAGTGTTGAAATGCACAAATTCTTAATAGGAAGAAATGTGTAGTAATTTCACAACCAAAATGCAAGAGGAAAGGTTGCACAACAATAGATCTTGTCTACCCCTTTTCTGTTTTGTTTCCATCCCAAGGGTTGGGGTGTTTAGGGTTCCTACAGATAAGGGTTTGCCTTGTTCTATAGCTCTATGATATATGTGCGAGGTCGAACAATAGTACTTGACCCAATATCTTAGGGCACCAATTAAGGAGGTTAGACTGTACCCTTAGTTGTATTACATGATTACCCATGTACTAGAGAGTATATTCCCAAGTATTGTTCTCAGTGGCACTATAGCAGTCAGGCGATCAATTGGTTGATCTGAAATAGATTTCAGGATACCTAGGCCAGTCTGTATACATGTGTTTTCTAATGCACTGCCACTCGAAGGAGTACTAACATGGGTTACAAGGGTGTTCAACAATGTGAGCTTAAAAACCTTTTGTATTTCCTACATGTATGCTTCCCTGACCATGGATTTATGCATTGAACGACAGATCATTGTAGATTAAATATGTTGGAACATGTCTCTACCTGGAACAAAAAAAATTACCCACAATTCTTGCCTAGGAAAGTGCTCCGATATCACTTGTTAAGAACCTGGTTATGTTATATTGATCAGAAACAAGAATATCATAAGAATTACCAATGGAACAACAAAATATATACAATAGCACATCAAAATGATACCTTTATTGAAACAAAAGCAATGTTCACTTGCCTCTTCAAGGGGGATACCTCCAGTAGAGCAGAGCTCTATTATAATAATTCTCAAGACAGATATTTCCCATGCCCTAGACTCTTATTTATACTAAATCTATCTACCTAAAAGAACAATCTAGAGGGAGATATTTCTAGAAGCGAAAGATTTTATTAGGTCTTCTTACATTTGACTTATTCCCCTTCTTCCTAGGCCTTATTTATTAATATCAACCTTTATTACATGGAAACTATATTATTCTACCTACGTGAGGGGTTAGGGAGGTTAGGTCCCTAACACATAAAATCAAATATGCCATTCCTTCAAGCTTAATTAAAAAGCTTAAAATAATTGAGAAAAATAAATAAAATAAATATATAAATGAATTATCCTCGAATGGGGTGACCTCTTGCCAGCAAAGACCAAATGTGGGCGCGTGTTGACGTGCACCCACTCTAAGACAACATGTGGATGATGTACTTCCTCCCCCCTATGTCCCCTCGGGAGCTACCAACCATCTCTCATCACTGCAAGTGGGCGTACAATAGGAATTATTGCGAGCAGTTGAACTGGGTTTTGGTGCACTGAGTAATGGTGTTGTCATTACTCCCCTTAATGTTTTCAGAGCGGATGAGGAGCACCTCCAACACGATCATGTCATTTCACAGCAAGATGATATTGAATTGAGGTCAGTATGATTTGAAAAGGATGATCATTACAAAGGAAGGAATGTGGATTGCAATAATTGATCATCCCTCTCTGATAATGAGTTCGACGAATGCTTGGTACTTGCACCTCCAATCGACACATGGGATAAGGTTGTGGAAGGATGCTCGCCTTCAGATGATGATCATAGATCTGGTAAGGGCATAACCAACTTGGACTCTTCTCTATATATTTCATTTGCAGTGTTTGAAGGGTGTTAGAAAGAAGGGTTATGAGCTCCTTGCTCAAACGTTTTGGGTATTACATTCTATTTCCCTGGATGTTATGTTCTGCCTCCTCCCTCTACTCACTCTATCTTGCCTCCTCCCTTTGTTTGCTCTCATTTCCATGCCCCCCATGGAACAAGACCTGGTCTCCTTGCTACTACCCATTCCCAAGTTGTCAGAGCGGCGAAGGCTGCAACCGATTTTTATTATGCCTTTGTCCCTACTAGTGCCCATACAACCATGGATGCCCTGGAAGGGGATGCCTGTCTTGTTCGAGACTTCAAAGAAGACGATGAGGTAGACGCTGAAATAGGAGGCATATTTCCAGACATGGGTTGCACTCGCTCCAGAAACTCTATTTTCTTTAGAACGATTGAACTTCATTGGCACAGTAAGACTCTTGTAGCTTTGGGGTTGCTCCTTAAAGATGAGGACTTCAGGTCGCTCAAGAGAAGAATGGAAGCCCTTGAGATCTAGAATTCTTACATCTCAGAAATCCTCACATGGATGGAAACTCGGTTGGGTGGGACCTTCTCTCCCCCATACAGGCATTACCCAGGCCCATAATCCTCTCATGTTGTCGCCCAAAGGACCACCTTCGTTGCTACCCAAAGGACTACCTCTATTGCTGCTCAACCACAAGTTTCTCAAGATCAATTGCAGATGTTTTAGTTTCTTTTTTTTTCTTTGTTATCTAGGAAGCTATAGGATAATTCTAGCTAAATAATTTATAAGCATACTAAAACAATTGTTTTCCAAGCTTTAAGACATATAAACAACTTATTAGCTTTAAGACATATAAACAACTTATTAGTCTGGTTTCCTTCCCAACTAAACCTCTGGTTTCCTTCCCAACTACTGGATCTGACTCGAAGCAGGCCCACGTCTCGCCCACTCCTACGCAGTCGAACGGAACCGAGGGCCCCATTAAATCTTGCCATAACGATGGAGGGATCCTTGATATCTCCTTCCAGAAAGAAGAGCCGAGCCGATGATCTTTTTCAAACTCCCAAAGAGTAATAGTTCTCCCATCTTGGACGGCTATGCTCCCCGCCACCAGAATCCGCGACCCGCAGATGATTAGGCGAGGCATCCCTGAATTGCTCAGTAGTTCCGGCAACGGTTCAAAAAACGCAGGCGTCCCAGCTGGTGCACTAATGCTGAAACCCATAATCTCCATGGCCGGCATCCCATATTGTATCGTCAAACAGTAGAAGGTACCATTCAAGAAAACCAAGTCATGCGTTAGATCCAACCTCTCTGGAAGATGTCCCGCGATTCTCCATGATTTGGTACAGGATTCATAGATTTCCACCACTGATACTAGACCGTCATGAAGCATCACAGTGCCCACCGCCACAACTTTGTAGCTGTTTTCCCGGTTCTTGCAGTCACTGGCACATTGCAAAATACCTTTGGCGACATGCAAATCCTTTATCAATAACATGCGGGGAAGTTCGATGCGCGTCCGACTATAAGGGTTGTATACGTATGAAGGACGACAGCCTTCACTGGGTCGCTTGTCTAACAACAACAGCAACAGGCCTGCCGCCGATCCACGCTGAAAGAAGCGAATCCCTGTTGGTCCCCTGGATATGGAGAAGCAGGGCTTCCAAGTCCTTGTGTAGAAACAATAAGCCAGGCAAGGAGTAGAAGAGAAGATATCGCACACAACCAGCCATGGCTCCCTGTTCACAGGTGCCTTCGCCCATATATCACTTATAAACTCTTTCCACAGGCTGCTGAGCCAATATCTCCAATTGCAAATAATCTGGCAACTTACTCCACAACCCCTCAACTAAATCTGAGAACTCCTCATGATCAGCCATTTCCATTACTGATTGTTTCACAGCATTTAAGTCGCCCCTTTCCCCTTTCTTCATAGCGCATTAATGAAGACCATGAACTGATTCAAAGGAATCCCCAAACCAAACCAAACATTTATATTGTTCACTAGTTACATGCAGGACAAACAAATTGTTAAGGAATAATAAAGCTCAGTTTATATTGTTCACTAGTTACATGCAGGACAAACAAACTGTTAAGGAATAATAAAGTTCAGTTTATATTGTTCACTAGTTACATGCAGGACAAACAAACTGTTAAGGAATAATAAAGTTCAGTAGTTACATGCATAGTAGTTACATGCATGACAAACTGTGAAGGCATATTAAAGTTTTGCATTGGTTAAACGTTTTATCTTTTAGGTTTTTTTTTGGTAAGAATTAAATAGTTTTTCTGAATGTATAAATAGATTTAGCCTGTTTAAAAATTTCTAGGCCACTCGGATTATACAAATTTAACCACTCAAATCTGTAGATCCAACCATTCATCATCAGATCTTAAACAAAATCAAACTATAAAAGTGATAAAAATACCAAAAAAATAAAAAGTTTAGAATACCAGTTTATATTATTCACTAGTTATATTTACATTAGTTATATTTACATGCAGGAGAAACAAACTGTTAAGGAATAATAAAGTTCAGTAGTTACATGCAGGACACACAAACTGTTGAGGAATAATAAAGTCAATAAAGATACAATCCTCACTGGATTTTTACTTGTGGGTGAGTTGATTATCCGCATGCAAAATTTCTTATTATATAAATTTAGAACTAATTTAGATGGAATCTTAGAAAAACATGTGTGAATCCCCAAACCAAACCTAAACCTATATATTATTCATTAGTTACATGCAAGACAAACTATTGGGTACAATAAAGTCTAATAACGATAGCATCTCACTCCTTTTTTTCATATGTGGGTAATGTGTGATTATATGCATGTAAAAAAWTTTATTATATAAATTTATAATTACTTTATATTATATTATTTAAGGAGTTTTTTTTTTAACTTTTAAGTTGAAAGTGAACACTTTAACCATYATTAAGAACACTTATAAATCATGAAAGGTGATGGTTTATTATATACATTTATAATTACTTTATATTATATTATTTAAAGATTTTTTTTGAARTTTCCATCATTAAGAACCCTTATAAATCATGAAAGGTGATGGTTTATTATATAAATTTATAATTACTTTATATTATATTATTTAAAGAGTTTTTTTGAAAWTTTTAAATTGAAAGTGGACACTCYAATCATTATCAARAATACTTGATAAACAATGAAAGGTGATGAGTGAGATTAGGAACTAGGAAAAATAGCCGTTGAAACAAATATATTGAGTAGATCAAAAGCTAATCATTGAGAGAGGAAAATGGTAATTATTAACACGAAAGTAAATTGACATCAAGAATACTTAGATTAGGAACTAGGAAAAATAGCCGTTGAAACATATTGAGTGGATCAAAAGCTAATCATTGAGGGAGGAAAATGGTAATTATTAAGATTAGGAACTAGGAAAAATAGCAGTTGAAACAAATATATTGGGTGGATCAAAAGCTAAATATATTGGGTGGATCAAAAGCTAATCATTGAGAGAGGAAAATGAAAATGGTAATTATTAAGAAGAAAGTAAATTAAGATGTGAAAAATAATAAAAGTATTAATAAAAATTGATACCAAAAATATAAAAAAAAATAGAGATATAAGATTTAAATGTAATATAAAAAAGTTGTTAGTATAAGTTGATAAAAATAATAAAGTGAAAGGATTAAAACAAATATTATATTAAAAGGAACAAAAAAAAATACTAGGACAAAATCAAACAAAGAAGAGGGAAGGTTGTTTCATAATAAAAATCACGTAAATATTTTATAATGAAGTTAATAAAGTATAATACTAAAGAAAGTGAAGCTAAAAAAGGAAAATTAATGGGGGCTCCACCGAAAATATGATGCTAGAGGGAATAAGAAGATTGTAAGGAAAGGTTTAGAAGAAAAAGGTTGGAGAGAAAATCAAGGGAATTAAAACAAGGTTTAATGTTCCACTTGATGAATGATGAGATTCTAGGATTAGTTAAGTTTGTTCTTAGTGATTGAAATTATTAGGATGTTTTTCAATTTTGATGGATTCTTAAATGAGGCAAAAGGAGTAATATGGGTCTAAGGAGAGAATTTTGGTTTGGTCAAAAGAAATAAGGTTCTTAGATTTAAATGAGTGTTCGGGGATAATTGATTTGGCGATACGGTTACGGGTGGTATGAGTTATATGCTCTTTGAGACTGACTTTGAAGGATCTGCTAGTTTGACCTATGTAGGATTTTCAATGGGAGCACAAAATTTGGTAAACTCCTGGTCAAACATCAGTTCAGATTTGTCTTTAGTAGTCCTAAAGAGTTGTTTAAGGGTTTTGAAGGGTTCGAATACAATTTTTGTATTCTTTTTATATGTTTTAATCTTGTATAATTAATTACTGCAAACATATTCTTAAAAAAACAAAAAAGATACAATGGCACACACACACACACACACACACACATTACACAGAGATTTTTACTCTGGAAAGACAAATCGGGAAAAATAGAAACCTATTTAGAGCCTCACCTCTAATCTTCTATTTATCATATTCATTGTTTACAATACAGTGTGCATATAAGATCCTGCAACATCCAAACCCCTAATCCATTGACTCAGATTAGTTAACAACATATTCCTTAACCAAAATTAAAAAACTATTTCCAAAAACCATGTGTCGAAAAAACACCAAAAACAGACGCAAAAAATTGCCAAAAATGGACCAAAAATGTTTTCTCAAGGGCTCCCACCCCCGAACCCCTGCAACCCTCCCGGCTGGGGATATAGAGCACCTCGAGACCCCCTTTGATCCCATATCAATGTACAATACATGGGAACAATTTTGAAAATAACATAACACATACCCAATATTATCCCACTTGTTGTTTGTTTTGCATATAAGGGGTTACAAGATTACATAGTCAACAATCTAGGGCAACGATGCCCATAGATCCTCTACACCAAGAGAACTTCTTAGTGCTCACATATTTTTTTAAGGAATCTACGACATTCTCCAAAGTGTCCACCTTCATCAGCAACACCTTCTTGCCTTCAACTATGTCTCTCACAAAGTGATACGGAACATCAATATGTTTTTTCTTTGAATAATAAGTCAGGTTCTTCAACATGAAGATTTCACTTTAACTGTCAAATATACCGTTACAATTTGTTGTGCCAACCCAATGCCTAAACAAAATCTCTGTATCCATACTACTTCCTTCCTTGCATGAGTGGCTTCCATGTACTCAACTTTTGTAGTTGAGAGTGCCACTATAGATTGTCTTTTGCTCATCCAACTAATTTATCCTCGAAACAATTTAAACATATACATGCTTGTAGATATTCTATGATCCAAATCTCTAGCCCAGTCTACATCCACAAAGCCATGCATTTCCAACACTTTGTCTAATCCTGGTCTTCCTTGGTAGCACAATCCATAACTAGTAGTGCCACACAAATACCTGAAAACCCTCTTTAATGTTGTCCAATGCTCCTTTCTTGGTTTTGACATATACATGCTCAAAACTCCCACTCCATGTGTAATTTTCAGTCTAGTACAAACCATTTCATACATCAAACTACCAACCACACTCGCATATGGAGCACGAGACATGTCCTCTTCCTCTTCCTGTGTCTTGGGACATTGATCTGCAGAAAAATTTACACCTACAGGAATATGAACCTTGACCAATTTACATTCCTTCAAATTAAGCCTCTGCAATATTGTCTCGACGTATTTCCTCTGATTTAACCAAAGTTCCCTATTTTCCTGATCTCTTTTAATTTCCATGCCCAAAATGAAAATTGCAACACCAAGATCCTTCATGTCAAATTTAGAGGACAATTAATTTTTCACATCCTGGATAATATCCTTGTTGCAAGTTTTAAACCTATGATGTAAAACAAAGAATACATATTCTAAGAAAAACAGAAATCAATCAATGGCTCATACACATAATATACAAAGATTTACGCTTGAAACCCTTAACCGGGAGAAAACCAACCTTCCTTGGTGTCACACCTCTCAACTCTTTATTGTAATAATTTCACCATTTGCAATACAATATATACAAAATATTTTAGGTATTTCGCAACTACAAAAACCCTAATCCGTTAATCTAGGATTAATTTAGAAAACTTCTAAAAATAGAAAAAAATGCTAAAATAACGCTCCGCGTAACCAAAGGGGGGGGAATCCTTCCCCCCTGGGACCGCCCTAGGAAATCACCCGACGCACACGACACATAGACCAATACTAGGGGCGGATCATCATACACAATTGTCAAATATGATGCACCCGCCACCCCCCCACCCCCCCTCCCCCCCTCTCCCCACACACACATGCAAAGATTATAACACCTACCTAACACTTGTTGTTTCCTATCAACAAAATATCAACCACATAAAAGACCAAACAAATAAGATGATCACCAATTAATTTGAAATGCACACAGTGATCCACTTTGCCACTTGTGAAGCCAGGTCCCAACATATAAGTATCAAATTTTTTATACCACATCCTTGGTGATTGCTTTAACCCATCTTTTTCAACTTGCATACCAAATCCTTCTTTCCCTTCATATCAAATCCTTCTGGCTGCTTCATGTAGATTTCTTCTTCCATATCCCCATGTAGGAATGTTGTCTTCACATCCATCCATTCTACTTCAAAATCAAACATAACAACAACAAATAAAAGAAATCTAATATAAGTTATCTTGTGAACATGAGAAAAAATCTCACCAAATTCAATTCCCTTAGCATGGAAATGACCTTTGATACTAACTGAGATTTTATTTCTCCCCTTTTCCTTTTGCATTCAACTTCCTTGTAAACACTCATTTGCTTCCAATGGGATTTCTTCTAGTCAGAAAATCCACTAGATCCCAAGCCTCATTCTTATACAAGGATGACATTTCTTCAACCATGGCCTTTTTCCATAGTTTTCCATCCTCTGAATCCACTTCCTCCCTAACAATTCTAGGATCATCATCAGTAATAGAAAAAAAAATTGAATGAAAATCAGGTGGAGTATTCCTTTTCGATTGTCTTCTTTCCCTAACTGATCTCCTCAATACTGGAGTATGAGGATCTTCTTCTAATTTTTGTTCTTCTGTAGAGTCTGTTTCATCATCCTTCAACTCAAACTCTATTTTCTTTGGTTCTTCCTTCTTTGGTAGGAAATCCTATTTGACAACATCTTTTAGTTCTCTAAATACCACATCTCGGCTATATGTGCTACCTTCTTAGTTTCTAGGTTCCAAATCTTATAACCTATCAAACCATCTTTATACCCAATAAAGATACACTTTTCATCCTTTTTATCTAGCTTATTCATGTTTTCCTTTGGAACGTGAACATAGGCCTCACAGGAAAATACCCTGAGATGTGTGAGAGAGGGTTTATTTCTAGTCCATACCTCATGTGGAGTATTGTGATCCAGTGTTGATGATGGTGATTGATTAACCATGTAACATGTATGACCCACTGCCTCATCCAAAAATTATTTTCCTAACCCAGAACCATTACACATGCACCTTTCTTTTTCCATCAACGTTTTGTTCATCCTTTATGCAACTCCATCCTACTGAGGTGTATATGGAGTAGTCTTCTTCCTTGCTATATTTCACTTCTTACATAAATCTTCGAATTCATTTCTGCAAAACTCTCCACCATTATCCATCCTCAACGCCTTAATTCTTTTCTCTGCTTTATTTTCCCCAAGAACCTTAAACTATTTAAACCTATCAAATAATTCATATTTATTCTTGAAGAAATATGTCTATGTATTCCTCATGAATTCATCTATAAATGAGACATAGTACACATATTTTCCCGGTGATGGAACCGAAACAGGTCTAAACACATCATTGTGCACCAACTGTAAAATTCCCTCTACCCTCATTACACCAAAAGGGAATCTTACACGATTCTACTTCACATAGACATAATTCTCATAGAAATAAAAATCCAGAGAGAAATTAGACATACCTTCAACCATACCTTTACCATGTAGTATTTGAAATCCCCTCTCTCTAATAAGCCCCATTATTTGATGCCACAACATAACCTTTTCTCCAGATACTGTAGGAGTTTTTTCATCTTCGACTCCAATCTCAGAAAAAATGGAACTATTACACCCATCACTAATAGTGCTTCCCTACAACTTATATAGAGTTCCAATGCAAACTCGCTTCAACAACATCGTTTCTCCTCGAACCATCTTGCAGGTTTCTTTCTCAAACATTATTTTTACCCCTGCATCATCCATTTTTCTTACAAAAAAAAAAATTATGGCCAATCCTAGGATGTGCAAAACACTAGGGAATTTTGAATCCTTCCATCCATGAGCTTCAACTTGACTTTTCCTTGTCCTATGATTTTGGCTATTGAGTCATCACCTAGGAAAACGTCACCTCCAATATACCTTTCATATTCACAGAACCACTCCTTGTGGGGAGTCATATGAAAGGATGCACCTAAGTCAACCATCTATGCCTCATGATCTAAATGTGTGTTTAAAGAATCCAATTACACATCCCCTCCTTCTTTCGAGGAGGTTTTTTCTTCTGTAGAAGGATCATCCTCATATCCCTTCCATCTCTCAACACTTTTGGATATGCATTGCTTCTTGTAGTGCCATTCTTTTCCACATCTCCAACATACCTTTACAAACTTTATGGGAGATTTAGATCTACCCTTATATTTAGATCTCCCACTTGAGGACTTAGATCTACTTCTTTTTTGGGAGCGTCCTCTTGTAAATAATGAATCTACGCTCTGTCCTTCCATGTTCTTCAACCCCATCTCCTCCGACAACAAAATGAGACCACATCATCGAAACTTAAAGAAATTGTCTTAATACCTATGGCCACAACTAGACTATCCCACGAGTTTGGTAAAGAGAACAATAAAATAATACACTTGTCTTCATCATAAATCTTAATATCAATAGATAATTGTTGACTTACTACAATATTGAAGGAGTTTATATGCTCTGTCACCTAGTCTCCATATTTCATCCTTAGGTTATACAACTTCTTCTATAGGAAAAATGTATTTACCAAGCACTTAGACTAGTACAAAGTCCCCAAATTATCCCATAATTCTTTGGTTATAGCTTCCCATAACACATTCAGTAATATAGAATCTAAGAGACACAACCGGATTGTGCTATTCGCCTTTCGATCCAAATTTTTCTAGTATTGTGTTGACTTTCCAATAGGAAGAGTACCTAGATCCATAGGGATCCACTGATCTTTTTCTACCAACGGATCTTCCATATTGAGCTTCCAAAAATAAAAAAAATTCCCATTAAATTTCCCAATCTCTATTTTTGAACCGATCACCATTTTTTTTCACCTAAAGAATCAATATTGTATATCTCCCACTGTAACAAGGTTAATCATAGACCTGAGCCAAAGCATTAGCCACAAAGGCATCCCCCTGAAGCCAATAATTTCTCTGATACCAAATGTATATTTTAACCTTGTACAATTAATTACTGAAAAAAATTCTTAATAAAACAAAAAAGATACAATGGCACACACACACATTACATAGATATTTTTACCCTGGAAACCCAAACTGAGTAAACCAACAACATGTTTAGATCCGCACCTTTAATATTCTATTTATCATATTCATTTTTTACAATACAATATACATATAGGATCCCACGACATCCAAACCCTATATTCATTGACTCAGATTAGTTAACAACCCTAATTTCTTAACCCGAATTAGAAAACCATCAACAAAAAACATGTTTTGAAAAACCGCCAAAAATGGATGCAAAAAATTCCAAAAACAAACCAAAAAAATATTCTTGCGGGCTCTCGCCCCCAAACCCCCCAGACCCCCTTTTCTCCCATATCGCAATACATGCCCGGTCATTTTTGCAAAGAATATAACACATACCCAACACTTCTTAGAGAATATTTTTGAGATAAGATTAGTGGTGCATTGGATATAGGGAAGGGCGATGATGGCATGGGGATGGGAGGGGGATGAAGATAATTTATTTTTATGTTTGTTGGAAAAGATAAAGGATTGGTTTATTTGATAGAGAGAATATCCATTGGAAAAACATTCCTTGGCTAGGTGGGATTTCTCCTCTACAAAGAATTGAGGGTAAGAAATGAGGTTGGCTCAAGAAATCAAGGTGTTGAGGAAAACAAATTTTTGAGTCAGATGATGGTGGGAACTAGAATGGAGGTATCTATCAGTATGGGTATTCTTCCTGTAAACTTGGTGGGAAAGGGATCCATTGGGGAGGATAGAGATAACAAAATCCAATAAAGGAATGGAATTGTCCTTTTGGGATTCCATAGTAAATTGGATGTGAGGGGAAAGGTTGTTAAGATGTTGAAAGAAAGAGGTGAGGTTGGAAAGGCCATGAGGCCAAATCACAAAAGTGTCATCTACAAACCTAAACCAACATTTGGGTTTGAGATGAAAGTTGTTAAGGGTTGAATATTCAAAATTTTCCATAAATATATTGGCCACCACCAGTGATAATGAAAATCCCATGGTAGTACCTCCGGGTTGTTCATAAAAAAATCCTTTGAAGGTGAAGAAGGTGGAAGAGAGGAATATTTCGATAAGGTTAATAGTTTCAGGGTCAATGAGTTTGGAGATGAGGGAAATGGATTATGAAAGAGGAATTTTGGTGGATAAGGAAATGAAATCAAAGCTTACCATGATTTCATGATCATGAATGTGCATATTACACCTTTTGTGAATGAAATCGGCGGGGTCTTTAATGAAATAGGGGGTTTTTCCAAGAAAGGTTCAAAGCTTATCAACAAGAAATCGAGAAAGGGAATGAGTGGGGGATCTTATGGCACTCATTATAGGTCTAAGGGGATTTTTTTGTGTGTATTTTGGGTTTCCCATATATCCTAGCAGTTTGAGGGTTATGAGGGAGGAGACGCTTTTGGATGTTAGGATCCAAAGATGAATTTTTTATAGCTTTGGTGACCAGGTTGGAAATGGTGTCAATATGGTTTATATTCATAGGTTTATAGGTAGAGGCATATAGAAGGTAATGAATTTGAGAATCATGTTCGAAGGTATTCATAATAACAATAGCATTTCCTTTATCCACTTTGAGGACAATGATGTTAAGAACCAAACATCAATATAGCATATAAAAACCTCAGAAAAAGTACTCAACGCCTTGAAAAAGAGATAATTTCAGATAATAAGCCTCTTCGAGGGGGAAAC